>CABHPQ010173213.1:0-43384 GCA_902168405.1 Peromyscus aztecus | reverse complement strand
TAATACAACTTTAACCCATGTCTTTTCACTACCTCTACTTTGTCACACACTGGCAGCCTCTTTACCGTATAGGAAGACGAGGCACTACATATTTGACTTGTCTATCTTCTGTACACATGACATATCACAAAATAAGACACACATAAACGGGACAATGGCTAATCTTGCATTACCAAAACTTACATCAGTATTAGGCCCTTCATACGCTTTCTTTCTTCCTCCCTCCCAAACCAGCACAAGTCTGTGCTGCTCAGAACTGGTTTTATCATTCCATTTCCCAAAGACAGCATTTCACCACGAGTTTAAACAAGAATTTACAACATGTATTATTTACTACATCTAACTTTAACATACTTTGTGCACTTCTAAACACCTAGAAGGACTAGATGTTTCAGATGAGGACATAAATTTGTCCCCTATATACACAGTGGTGTTGAAACCACACACATGTAACAATGGTTAGATCTCAAAGTGTCTTCTGCTGAAAGCATTCTGGTCTCCATCCTTCTTTTTCTCCAGCCTCTCCCCTGTATCACGTGACACGGGCACCCGTCACTTGGATACTTCCACAACTCTCTTCAGAAGACAACCTTGCTATGAACTTTAACAGAGTATACAGGATGTGGTAGCTCACTAACTCTACATTTGTCATATGTTGGCAACCTTTTCAACACCTAGAAACTAGAGATCATAAAATGAGGACTCCTTTGTCCTGTCTGTACACTATATACAGAACAGCAATGTTAAATGAAGTGAATCTACCACACGGGGTGACGGCTAAGCTAAAGGTGTCTAGCACACTAAGGGAATCTTTTTGCAGTTTCTTCCTCCCACCTCCTCAATCCACCGAACAAGCACAGCTGGTGCACTGTTCTCAGAGGTGGGTTAACTATTCTAAGCATAGTATCTCCAGTTTTTCAAAAACTATTTACACAAAATAGTATTCTACTACTTCTACTTTTAAATGTGTCAAGTACTTTTAAATATGTAGAAAGACTAGGGATTTCATTAAGACCTTATCTGCTATTCACACTGCACTAGTAAATAACTGTATGCAAAGCAATGGTTATTATCTGAGGTATCTTCTAAACACAACCATCTGGGCTTTGACCCACTTTCTTCCTCCTCTCTGCCTTCAAACCAGTAGACAAATACAGGCATATGTAATGCTTAGAAATAGCTGAACAAATTCATATCCCCAAATCATCTACAGAACAATCTTTCCTATACATTTTAACAGGGCACCCAATGTGTTAATTTTACTTTGTCATAGACTGGCAACCTCTCTAACATCTAGAGACTAGAAGCTGAAGATTTCAGACAGATTCGTCCATTATTTACAGTATATACCTAGCAAAACAAAATGCAAATTTACAGAAATGGCGTCTGAAAGGTCCCATATAAACACTAGCACATGACCTCGCTGCCCCCCAGTACTTCCTCCAAACCACGGAGCAAGTACAGACAGTACTGCTCACAGAGGGTTCAAATTCTATTCCCAAAAGGCAGAGTTTCATGAATTTTAGCAAAAAGATATTTACAAAGTGATATTTTACTACCTCTACATTTAACATACGTTGGGCACTTCTAAACATCTAGATAGACCAGATGTTTCAAGTAAGGACTGTTGTCCACTATGTACACAGCAGTCCAGTAAACGGCACACATGTAACGAGAGTAATAAAATTTTTTAACACAAAAAGAAAAAATTTTAACACAAAAAGTACAAAATGTATTGTTCTATTACCTCTACTTTGTCATACACTGGCAACCTCTTTAACATCTAGAGTGACTAGATGTTGTCAGTTAGGACTCCTATGTCCTTTACATGTACTATGTACATAGCAAAGCCAAACACAATGGGACAGTGGTTTCTTTTCCACCCATGGAGCACAATGGTTTGAGCTCTGCATGCCCTTCTTCCGGGAACCAGGGCCCAAACACAATGTGGTCAACTCAGGAGGGGTTGGTTTGGCTATTCCTCCCCAAATAATATTTCAAATGAATCCTAACAAAAACGTATTTACATAATGTGTTGTTTCGCTACTTATAAAATATGTCAGGCACTTTAGAGCATCTAGAAAGATATTTCCAAAAAATACTTGGCATTGTCACACACACACACACACACACACACACACACACACACACACACGGGTGGGTGTGGGGAATGAATAAAATGCACGCACAATACAATAGTTAGAACATCAAAAAAAGACGTCTTCTTCACACGACCAATCTGGCTCCGGACCTCTTCTTCCTCCGGCTGGGTCCTCTAACTACTGAACAAACAAGGAAGAGTGTTGCTCCTGGGTCTTTCTAGAGATGGCCTAAACAATTCCTCTTCAAAGTCACTTCTAGAAGACACGTCTACGATGTTTTCAAAGACGACTGGGTACACACCTGATTTCCGATTTCCTACCTCTACTTTACCCTGCCTCGGCAATCTCTACAGCTAGATGTCCAGATTTAGCCAAAGATCTCTCTAAAAGGGTCGGGGATAAGGTTGAGAGCAGCTTTTTCATATTATGTACAAGGCCTTCTACGGCGGCGGGTAAATCTTCGCCAGCGTTTCCGAGGGCCGCATGCGATGTCACGTCCCGGCTTCTCTGGGTGGGAGGAGGGCCCTACGATCGATCGTTCCTCCGGCCGCTGTGCGGGGCTCCGCTCACCTTCCTCCAGGACCGTCGAGGCCTCTGTTCATCCAGGTCTGGGGGGGCTCGTCAACGGGGCGGTCTCCTCCCAGCGATGGCCCGGTGTTCCTGCGCAGACCCGCCGCCTCAGGCAGCAGAGGCCCAGAAGGGCCAAGCTTGGCCTTCGGGTGGCCGCCATTCTTTCCGCCATGCCACGCCTGCCGACACCCGGAGAAGTCCTCGAAGGCCTGGTTGGGGCTTCTCCATGGCCCCGTCCTGGAGAGCAGGGGCCCGGTGGAGTCGAGGAGGCCGTGCGCAGAGGTCGCCGCCATCGAGGAGCTTCGTCGGCGGGGGAAAGGGTAGCTGCAGGATCGCGGTCAGCCGGGCTGGTGGCCGCTGTCAGGGCTCAGGTTCCTGGGGTCCGCAGGACGGAGACCAAGGCTGTTTCCGGGCCCCCCGGGCTCACCCGGCACAGGCCGGAGGCCGCGGGGGGGCCCGGAGGAAGAAGGCCGCACTCCCTAGCTCGCCACGCTCTTCGCCGGAACTCCAGCTATACCACTCTTAGGCATATACCCAAGGAATGCTCAAACATACCACAAGGGCACTTGCTCAGCTATGTTCATATCAGCATTATTTGTAATAGCCAGAGCCTGGAAACAACCTAGATGCCCTTCAACCGAAGAATGGATAAATAAACTGTGGTACATATATACAGTGGAATACTACTCAGCAGAGAAAAACAACGACATCATGAGGTTTGCAGGCAAATGGAGGGATCTAGAGAAAATCCTCCTGAGTGAGGTGACCCAAACTCAGAAAGACAAATATGGTATGCACCCACTCATAGGAGAATACTAGTGGCGGAACAAGGATGACTGGACAGCTACTCACAACACCAGGGAGGCTACCTGGATAGCAGGACCCCAGGAGAGACACGGGGATCGCCCAATGACGGAGAAATGGATGAGATCTACATGAACTGTCTGGACGTGAGTGGGGGTGGTGAGGGGTGGGGGGCGAGGGAATGAGAACTTGGGGGAGCGGGAGGTCCCGACTGGATCAAGAACAGAGAGGGAACACAGGGAATGTTCATGAGAGATGAAGACCACATGAGAATAAGAAGAAGCAGAGTGTAGGAGAGGCCCACAGAAATCCACGGAGATGCCCCCACAGTAGACTGCTGGCAATGGTCGAGGGATAGCCCGATCAAACCTACCCTGGTGATAGGATGGCTAAACACCCTGATTGTCGTGCTAGAGGCCCCATCCAGTGACTGAGGGAGCTGGATGCAGTTATCCACGGTCGGGCCCTGGGTGGAGCTCCGGGAGTCCAGTTGGCGAGAAGGAGGAGGGTTTGGGTGAGCGGGAGTTGTTGGGACAGGAGATGGATGGAATACAGGGACAAGTGGCCAGACAAATGGAAACACATGAACTGCGAACCAATGGCTGAGGGGCCCCCAACTGGATCAGGCCCTCGGAATGGGTGAGACAGTTGATTGGCTTGATCTGTCTGGGAGGCATACAGGCGGTTGGGCCGGGTCCTGTGCTCAGTGCATGAGTTGGCTGTTTGAAACCTGGGGCTTGGTAGAGACCCTTGGCTCAGCCTGGGAGGAGGGGGCTAGGCCTGCCTGGGCTGAGTCCACCAGGTCGATCTCAATCCTCGGGGGAGTCTTTGCCTTGGAGGAGATGGAAATGGGGCCGGGCGGGGGGGTGGGGGGGTGGGATATTGATTAGTGGGTGGGGGGGGGGGGGGGATGGGGGTGGAGATGGGACAGGAGGAGGGAGAACGGGGGAACCTATGACTGATATGTAAAGTTGAATTATGTTGTAAAATAAAATAAAATAAATTAAAAAAAAAAACAAAGGCTACACAGATTAAAAAAATAATAATTTCAGTAAAGTTAGAGGCTACAAAATTGTCATGTAGTAACCTGTTACATGTTCATATACTAACAAAGAACAACTCCCCCCAAACAAATATACACTAATCAATATACAATAACATCAAAAATAATTTGCTGGGAACAAATTATATCCAAGGAAGTAGAATTCTGTATACCAGATACTGTAAGATAGTCATCTCAGGAACTGAAAAAGATGCAATTACAAACTGTGACCATGCATCTGAGTAATGAATTTACTTTAAATTAATCTTATAATAGTCTGTAGATCACCTCAATAATTGTGAATATACCAATGATATTTCTCAGGCATAGAAAAGCAATCAAAAGATTTGTTTGGAATCTCAAAAGATCAAAATGCTCTCACAAACCATTGGGAAGCAAAATAAATCATGGGACCCCAGCAATTCACACTTCAAACTTTATTATAAGGCTAAAGCAATCCAATCAACATGGCACTGACATTAAAACATAAACATGACAATCACCGTGGAGAGCTGAGATACAAATTTACACAAATTTGAGCTTTCCAGTTTGGTTTCTGTTGCTGTGATAAACATTGTGACCAAAAGCAACTTAGGGAGGAAAGTGTTTATTTGACTTATACTACCAAGGTCAGTACCCATCATCAAGGGAAAACAGTGCAGTAACTAAAGCCAGACTCTTGAGGTAGTAATTGAGATGCTGTAGTAGAGAACATGGAAGAATGCTCTAGACTGGTTAACTTGCTCTGGCTTTTTCATGTACTTCGCTTACACAGGCCAGGACCATCTGCCTAGAGATGATACCACCTGACGTGAGCTGGGCTCTCCCACATCAATGAACAATTAACTACATTCAGGATGTAATTTATGAGCCTATGACACATAGTTAATGGGTCTTTGACAAAGGGCCAAGAATACACACTAGAGACAGGATAAGCGCCTCAGTGAGGATTGTTGTTGAAAGTGGAGCCTCCCAATACAGAGAACAAAAGAGACCTTATGACTGACATCGTTTAAAAAATGAACTCAAAAAGGATTATATATTTAAACATAAAGTCAGAAAACAAAAAAGAAAAGAGACCCCTATCACTAGTCCTGGTAACATTATTATTATTATTATTATTATTATTATTATTATTATTATTATTTTTGATGTTATGCTATAGCAGAGGCAACAACAACAATCACTCGATAGCACTACCTTTTACTACAACATTCTGCACAATAAAGGAAACAAACTCCTGAAGACAGCTAACACAGTATGAGAAAATACTCAGACTCACACTCTAATTCAGTAAGGAAGCCATAAAATCCAATATTAAAACACCTGACTAAAAGTGGACAAAGTGGCAAATAAACATTCAAAACAAAAAAAAAATATACACATCAATATGGCCAAGGAGGGTCTAAAAAATTGCTCAGTAACACTAATCTTCAAGGAAAGGCAAAACCACAGTGAGATGTCACTCATGCCTGTGAGGACAGAAAAGTAAAATGACATAAGATGACAAGCAGTGGGGAAATGTGAAGACAGAAATCCCTGGACACTTACACAGTGGATGCCAACTATTATAGCCATATAACATTCTCTTAAAATTAATAATGAAACCACTTCATGATTCAACATTCCCAGTTCTAGCTGCGTATCTGTGAACTAATACAACAGCTCCCCTCCCTGTTCACTGCGGATCATTTACTTACCAAGCTATGGAAATGAAGTGTCCATTGGCTGGTAAAGTTCTGAACACATACAGCATATTTGTGCACTATTCTATCCTTCAGTCCTGAGTGAAATATGACAATATGAATGGATATGAAGACATTGAGGTCAGTAAAACAAGGCAGACCTACAATGGCTAGTAGTCCCTGTGAAATATCAAATGTTGACCTCACTTAAGCAGAAACACAATGGTAGTTAACTGGGTAATGCAGGGTAAATAGCAGATCTGAATAATAAGACAGAGAATTGCAAAGATTACATGTCCAGCTTGACATAGTCAGCAAAACTGTATTATTTGCAAAACTTGTGGAGAAGCAGAGGTAATTTTTATTAGGATGTTCTGGTTCTGTTGAAAATAGGTCTATCATTATCTTAAGTCCAACGTGATGCCACAGAACTGTGAGGAAAACTATTGATGATCTGGGGAATTCTAGGAGACCAATTATGGGTGAAAATTTTCTGAGTAGAAGCAGAAGAAAACCAGACACTCTAAACATAATACCATTATTCTACACAAACTGATCATTCGCCGTAGCTTCACCTAGTGGGACATCTATTGCTTTAGTGAGTATGGAAGCTTCTAGTCATAAACTAACATACAAAAAAAAAACCCTTAAATTTCAATGTTTTTAGATAAAGCTGGGACTCTGCTCTCTGCACATGCAAAAAAAAAAAATTATTTCAAGGAGGAGAAACATCACCCTGTATTACACCTCAGTTTGTTTTAATGTATATGGCAAATTTTAAAGAAGTTTCAGTAAGGATGCACTTGTAAGTGTTCCATGAAAAGTGAGATTTGTATCAGATCTTTCTTTTTTATCAGTAGCTCTCTAATAATGACATGAAGACTTTTTGTTAATTATGAAAGCTTGGCCTTAGCTTAGGCTTGTTTCCAATTAGCTCTTAAAACTTAAACCATTTATATTAATCTATGTTCTGCTGCATGGCTCACTACCTCTCCTCAGTAACTCAGTACTGTATGGTTGACTTCATCCACATTCGGCTGGCTAATCTTCTGTGCCTCAGATTCTTTACCTGAGTTCTTATCTCTTCTTGGAAGTCCTGCTTATCCTCTCCTGTTTTGCTATCTTTACTAAATCAAGGCTTGTCTGTTAACTATTTTTAAAGGTAGAGCTGTTGGTGTCTTTGAAAGATCAGCAGTTGTTGTGCCCTGTTCTTATACAGTCTGGGGACTGTTCTTTATGACACCTCCTAATATTTCTCTCAGAAGCATGTGTTTATTTATAGTTTGGTTCTGAGGTTGGAGGAATGTTAATGTGGATATTCCATTGTTGAACTAGATCATGGCCCCATAAATTCATAGCTATATTAGCCACATAAGGCTTCATCTAGCTGTCTATATATGTCTTTGTCTCTCTCAGTTTTCTGCAGGGAATTACGACCATAACTAACAGCAAATTTAAAGTCTCCAAAAAGATGATGGGGCCCCACAATGAGATTCCATCAGGATGATGATAATACCACCAAGCTGATAAAAATCATCCAAAGATCACCTTTGGACTACAAACTGATCAGGACAATTTCAAGATGGCTAGCTGAGATGATCCAGCCTCACAGACTACTTGAGCAAGGACTAGAGATGAGCCCTGCACTTTTGCATTATGCAGAGACTGGACAACAAATGATAGATCTACCTCTCCCAGGATTTGAGAATTAACTCAAAATTTTCTTTTCAGGATCCCCTAAAGATGCCTTCACCTTCAAACAGCAGAAAATAATTTTAAGAACATGATGCCCACATTTCAAAGAGATGGAGTGGGTGGGATTTGGTCTTTCAGTGGGTTTTGGGTAATTGTCATTGTTTAGGATGGTTGATTACAAGTTGTTATTGTTAATGGTCAGGAAAAAGGCTAAACAAAAGAGATTAGATTTAAGGTTCTTGTTTTTTGTAGCATGAATCTTAAAAGTTCTTATTAATAAAATCAAACCTGAGCCAGGTATTGGGGTGAACACTGGAAGATTAGAGAGACAGAACGAGCCACAGCTAACCTCACCTCGCCGGATCCTCAGCTGGTCTTGCTTCCTCAGACTGGAAGCCTCTATGTCCTCATATCCGAATGACTCTCAGCTGAACTGCCGCTAGAAGCCTGAATGCTTAACCAGCCCAAATGCTTCTCCAGGCCAAATGCCTACCCAGGCCAAAATGCCTCGAGTTTCTTCACGCCTTATATACCTTTCTGCTCTCTACCACCACTCCCTGGGATTGAAGACTGGCTTTCTGGGATTAAAGGCATGTGTCACCACACCTGGCCATTTCCAATGTGGCCTTGAACTCACAGAGATCCAGAGAGATTTCTGTCTCTGGAATGCTAGGATTAAAGGCGTATGCTACCACTGCCTATCCTCATGTTTAACATTGTGGCTGTCCTGTTCTCTGACCCAAGATAAGTTTATTAGCATACACAATATTTTGGGGAACACAATACCACCACATTTCCTCTCTTTTTGTCTAAAATTAAAAAAGCTTATAACTAATACAAGAAAAACTATCCAATAAGTATATACAATACATATAGTCAAGATTACATTAACGATGTCTAGTCCATTAACATTTGACAGATCCAGACAAAAAACTCCATTAATATATTAACAATGTCCAGTCCAGTATCATTTGATAAACTCAGACAAAAATTTTCATTACCTATCTTATTTAAAACAAGTAGTTCCTTTTTAAAAGTCGATTCCATAATCTCCCCTTTTATCTTATCATATCCATATTCTCTCTTTTTTTCTCTTCATAATACATTCAGTAGTCTACCTTTTATCATTTTTATATCTTCCCCTTTTTCTCCAATGTAGATTCAGTGATCTACCTATTTATCCTATTATTTCTTTTTTTAAAAAGAGAATATAGATAAAAGATATATTATTGAATCTACTCTGAAAAAAACAACAACAAAAAATGATAGAATAAAGGGTAGGTTATTGAATCTACTCTGAAAAGAAAAAAGAGAGGATATAGATATGATATAGATAAAAAGGTAGATTATAGAATCTCCTTTTAAAACTACTACATTGGATTGGAATTTTGTATATTATATATAAATTATGTATATTGCTACAAATTTGAGATTAATTTTGTTAGAAAATACTGTACATATTTTTTAATCTTTTTCAAGATATTGTACCTATACAGTTCATTTAACAATGTAATGCAAATTGCTAATCCTTGAAAGTTATTATTACCAACTAATTAGTAGATAAAGAAATGAAAATTAGTAGTTAGACATTACAAATAAATTTGTAGTCATATTAGGTATGTTTTCAAGGTCAAGTAGAGATATATTTTAGATAGACAGTCATCTTAAACAGTCATCTTAAACACTTCAGAGTTCTGCAGAATATGACATTTAAGATGTTTTAGTAACATAGATTTTTTTCTTTTTTTTATGACTGTGAGACATGTCTGCTCCTGGCAACACCAATCTACTTCAGAGAAAATGATGGGCATTGAAGAAACTCCAAATGGAGTTAACTTTTATTGTGGTAAAAGTTAGCTACTGTGCAAGAAAGTGCCCTTGTATTGACTGCTGACAGTATGACAAGCAGGACACAAAACGAAGGACTGCCAATCTTTGCCAAGACAAGTGTGGTTGCAGCTTTGGCAACAGGCATCCTCTGAGGTGAGGGAAATATGGCATTATCACTGAAGTGGTTTTGCAGTCCAGAAAAGGTACAGTGCCCCTTTCTTTGAAGGCAGTTGAGCAGGCAATGGGCAGATGGATCCTGGTGTGCAATGGAACAGTAGCTGGAGCAGTTATTCTTGGAGGAGTAACTAGGCTGACAGAGTCTGGCCTCTCAATGGTAGACTGGCATTTAATAAAGGAGATGAAGCCACCCACAATCCAAGGAAAATGGGAAGCTGAATTCCAAAAATACCAGCAATTTCCAGAATTTAAAATCTTGAATCATGACATGACACTGCCAGAATTCAAGTTTATCTGGTACATGGTCTACTTGCACTGAACGTGAGGTCAAGCTGTAGGCCTTGTGTACATCCTGCTTCACCAATGAGTCTGTCAGATATACTAAGCCTGTAGGTCAAAGATGATGCCTCAATGTCTCAGAAAAAACTTCATGTGACTGTCCAGGCAGCCAGCTGTTTCTGTCATTTCTTAAATTTTTTGGAAGTCACTTGTTTGCATTACCTAGTTTTACTAGGTAATATTTCCTTCTCGGGTCTCAGAGGGAGTTGAAGATTAGATAGTTATAGTTATAGTTTTCCCTGTTAAAAAATTCAGAAAAGAAACTCACTAAGAGGTGTTAAGTGTATAAGTTTGAAAGACATCAAAAGACAGTTTTGGTAATACAAATTATGATAGAAGGCAAGTTAGATACCCATCCTTTGGATTCACAAAAATAGGATAGATAATGGAATATTTTCTCTGAATTTGTCAAATGCAAATGGACTAGACATTGTTGATGTATTTATTGCTTGTATACATTGTATATAGTTATTGTGCTTATTGTATATAGTTTTTCTTATAACTTTTTAAAATTCTTTTTATATTAGACAAAAAAGGGAAAAGAGGTGGTATTTTATCTGTGTACCCCAATAAAGTTTATCTGAGGATCAGAGGAAAAGTCAGCCACTGTACTAAACATAGAGGTCAGGCAATGGTAGCACATGCCTTTAATCCTATCACTCAGAAGGCAGAGATCTGTCTGGATCTCTGTGAGTTCAAGGCCACACTGGGAACAGAGCCGGGAGTGGTGGTACATACCTTTAATCCCAGGAATATTCATAAAGGTCTGGAGGTCTGTACAGACAGATAGGAAGTGACATAGCTGGACAGGAAAAGGAAGTGATGTATCTGGTTGGAGAGGAAATGAGATGGCAGGACAGAAAGGCATATAGGCATGGGTATACAGGAAGTAAGGCTCTTTGAAAACTGCAGAGTTGGTGAGGTAAGGTTAGCTGTGGCTTTTCCTATTCCTCAGTTCTCTCAGGTTTCAACCCCAATATCTGGCTCTGGGTTTTTTTTTTATTTAATAATACCTTTTAAGATTCATGTTACACTTTCCCAACTGATCCATCCTGATTTATTTCTTCATGTTCTAGTCCCTTCAAGCTCATTTCCCATTCCTCCTGTTGTTTGCTGCCTCTGTGATTCACTGTACAGATCATTCTCTAGGATCCAGTTCTGGCTGTCTTTCTCATTATTTCTTTTCACATATGTTTGTAGTGTAAAAACCTGATCTGAATATCAAGTAGCACTCAGTATAAAATAATGTTTTCCACAAATAGATTATAACAGTTTGATAATTCAAAAGCTTTGTAATTTTAATTTAACATAAATACTAATGAGAGATCAAAAGAATCACACAGTTTTGCTATTTTAATATGTTCTATTCTTGAAAGAAAACCCAAAGGATTAGAAAGTCTCATGCTACCTGGACTGGCCGCTGACACACTCTGGGTTCTTAAGGAATATGTTCTGGTGAATGAAAGAACTGCAAAAGTAGGCCAATTATCCTCAGGATTTTTTTCCTTATATTTGTTATGTCATGGAAACTCCAGAACTTTAAAAACATTTAAAAACTAGATTGTATTTTTAACATTTAGTCAAAATAGCTATTACACAATGAATATGAAAAATGCCATTTTCTGAAACTTATGCTATGAGACATTGGAGTCTCAGGAAGACATAAATACAGTAACAAATCTAACTGAACAAGAAGGAGAAGGAAAGTCAGGTACCAAGGCACACACCTGTAATTCCAGCACCTGAGAAACACAGGCAGAAGGATCAGGCCTCAAGGTAAGTTTCACAGTGAGTTTGAATTGGATTACATGAGACTCTGTCTAAAAAAAGTGAAAAGTGAAAATGGGGGTGGAGGGGTCATAAGAGAAGGAGATTTGTATAAACTGACAGTTGGATGAGTGTGCTCCAGGCGGAGGTCTTCCCATGGTGATCACAAGCACAAGCAGGGACTCAGAAATGAGGTCTTCTTAGTGACAATTGGAACAATGGGTACCCCAAAACAGTGGAGGTTTGGAAGACAGAACGAGTAGCCTGAGCAAGTTCATGAATCAGTACACAAGAAATATAAAAACTGAAAATTTAACTCTCAAGCCCCCCAAGTGTAAGTATGCAAAGGCATGCAGAAGTCTCCTTGGTGCTTCAACGTCTTCGCAGATGAAGCTTCTGATGTAACTCGCTTATTGGAGCTGATGTTACCAAAATTTATGGTGGTTCAAGAGACTCGAGCACCTTACTGCTCCTGATGACTTGGCTTGTGACCCCTAAACAGAAGCTCTGTGGTGACAGAGAATAAATGGCTTCAAGTAGTCATCTAAGAAATTCACTCTCCTTGTTAGCTTATTGGAGGGCATGATGAGTCTCGGCCCTGACCCCTGCCTTATTAGTTGTGAAACCGAGGTTTGCATTGAAAAATAGCAAGGCCAAGACCTTCATGAGAAGTATCATTTGCAGTTTGCAAGTAAATGTGGGGTTCTCATTAAACCTGATTTCAGAGGTGAGAGAAAAGAAAAGGCCCATAGCTCGAATAAAGTGGGAGCCGTTGTAAGCCCACATATACCATTCTAGGCCATCTGTCCCCACAGGGGATGAGGCTATGATTACAAGGACTCCAAATTACTAGAATAATGTTTATGGTAGCCTCATTTATAGTGATTTCATTGGGTCTGCAAAAACAGCATTATGGGCAGTTGTGACCACCATCAGTAAAAGCTTAATGAGGATCAAATTGATCTCATCAATTTTCTGTCACCACTCAGCTTAAAACACTTAAAACCTGCTGTTTATGTAACTTTTCTGTCCTAGTAAAGACAGTCTCAGTGTCTGTTGTCCTTGCAATCTTTGAGAAAAATTGCTAAACTCTAATCACTAATGGGGACAGCAATGGAGCAATGCTGCCTAGGCTTGTAGAAGCACTTAATCCACACAGTGACAGATAAACTATGTGTTATGCTGGTGTAGTAGCTTCAATGTAATTGGCCCCCATAATCTCATCACAAGTGGCACTATTAGGAGTTTTGGTTTTGTTGGAATGGATATGACCTTGTTGGAGGAAGTGTTTCACAGTGAGGGTGGACTTTGAGATTTCCTATGCTCAGGATATTGCCCAGTGTCTCAGTCAATATCCTGTTGCCTGCTAGATGTAGGACTCTCAGCTAGTCCTCTATCACCAGGGCAGCCTGAATGCTGCCATGCTCCCTGCCATGATGATAAGTGAGCCCCTTCAATTAATCGTCTTCCTTTATCAGAGTTGCCATGGTCACAGTGTCTCTTCACAGCAATAAAAACTCTAAGACAGCCAGAGACCACAATTTGTTTTTTTTTTTTCTTTCTGCTTTATTATTCACCAGAAGCCTCACTTCTGTACTAAATGATTATAGTTTTTGAAACACAGCATTACAACTCGGTTTCGGCTAATGAGAATGGGGGAGGGGATGTTGAGTCTATTTATAAAAATTCCATTTTCATTCTTTGTCTTAAATGCTTAGAGTATAATCATAAAGTCTGAAATATTGCAGCTGTAGTGTGAACCTCAGACAAGAGAATAGACATCTTAGGAACTTTGCTTCCTTAGAATACCATCATCTACACTGTTTTATTCCACATTCACTAAGCATATCCTCAGAACATGGCTCTGGATCTCAATTGCTTTCCAACAATTTGTGTTTACATTCTGCTGCTGCTTACATGACTGGATTTGGCTCTTCCTAACAATGATCCCTGCCAAATCCACTTCAAGGAGCATGATTTGTTGACTCGGAGAATAAATCATTGCCCCCATTTTGTTTTACTCTCACCTGTAAGTAACTATTATTTATTCCTTGGATATTGGGCTACCCCATCTCCAAACAGACCAAATAACAATATTGACAACCACTAAAGATTTCCATAAATTATACCTAATATCTTAATTGAGGAATGTAACAGAGCCCTGCTTCACACTAGTGACTCTGTATACAGCCGTTGCACACAACACCTGCTTCATGACCATACCGTATTGCTGAAATTACAACAAGTGTTGTGGATTGAGTTCTTCTGTCACCACAGAATCCATACACTGGAGCTCTAATGTAATGGCATGACCCCGCGAGGTGGAACCTTTAAGAGTGTGTTGGTATAGAATTAGTGAATAAGAATGGAGAGTACATGATGGGATCCATGTCTTTATTAATGGAAGAAGAAAGAACACCTCTTTTGTGACAGGGGGAAAGGAAAGGCCACATTAGCATTTAGTAAAAATGTAGTCTGTAACTCTGAGAAGATCTCACTATAGTGTAGGCTATACTGACACTGCAACTGTGGACTGGAGGAAAACAAATGCCTGTGGTTTGGACTACCCAGTGCAGCATACTATTCTGATGCCCCTGGGTAAACAGACCAGGCTGGCCTGCCTTCTTCCTTCACGTATCTCCTCTGTGTAAACCTTTTTCTTCCTCTCTCACAATCTTACAACCAAATTCGGCCGTACAGAGGAAATCTGGCTGTTTCTTATTCTAACACTTGGTACAATAGACACTGGGCTTTGCCAGTCCACAATACTGAACTTTTTCCCCTTGCACGTGTCAGGCCCTGAACCACACCCTGTTCTGAGATAGCAAGATCAATGATAGGCAGATGAGCATCTAACGTGTGTTCAGTTAAGTAGAGCATATACATTATGGTTTTATTGAAATCTTTCCCTGGAAAAAAAACAGAAAAAAAAATGATGTTATCATTTCAGTCTCTGAGACTGGCTTGGTTACCATGTCTTGTAGAGATAAAACACATGAACTGTGTGAAGAACACATCTTTGAAAGGTTAATATGAAAGAATGAAAATTGTAAATTGTATGAGGGAGGGAAATATAGATTCACTTGAAGCATGATCCTAATTAGTCCTAATAATAAAAAAAAACAGTCATATATCAAAGGTGAAAGTTGAAAGATCATAGAAACAGAGCAGCCAGCCACTAGAGAGTTTTTACCTCTGTGAATTCTCAGACCAAAAGGGAGGCAATTCTGTCTCTACCTGCCTTATATTCCTGTCTCCACCTCCCAATTGTGCTGGGATTAAAGATGTGAGCCTCCCAAGTGCTGGGAACAAAGATGTGTGCCACCCCTGGCTGGACACCATGGTTAACTAGTGGCTAGCTCTGCCCTCTAATCCCCGGGCAAGCTTTTTTTTTATCAGAATACAAACAAAATACCATACAACATTCAGTCATTGAAACTGTACAGTGGTTTAAATTTGATCAGGAAATTAAGTTCTTTATGCAAGATCAATACTTGATATAAAGTGATAGGTTTCTTTGCTTTTGTTGATCCTATTGTATTATTCTAAAAGAAAATTAGGTAATTTTAGCAAAATGCTGACATTAAAGAGAAATACTGGAACATTTGAGCCACTATTAACTCCATGTAAAACTGCTTGTTGCAAATACGAACACAGTAAAGGTGGATTTTCCTGCACTTAGGGATCAAAAACACAGAGATATGGCTCACAAAAAAAATAGATTTTGTACTCGGACCTGAGTTTAGATCATTGCTTCATAGCTTCCCTGGTGTGATTATGAACAAATTACATGCTCTCTTACAATCCTTAGAGTCTCCTAATGGGAACTGGTTCATAATTCTGCTTGTCACTGTTGTTTGTGGGCCAGAGGGGGTCCATGGAATAGGGAGAACTCACTCATTTAACATATGAGCACAGAGTTGCTGCTGTCCCTTAATGGTTGTTTTCAAAAAGGGTCCTCTATAGCCCAGCCTAACCTCAAACCCACTATATAGCCAAGGATGATCCTGAATGTCTGATATTTCTGCCTCAGTCTCCTGGGTGCCAGGATTATAGTCAGAAGCCACAAAATCCAGCACTGTGTCATTTACTGTTTGTTTTTCTTCTGCTGCTTCTTTTTCTGTTCTTTAATAAGTATCTGTGTGTGATGGGCTATGGTAACCTAACTGAGGAAAATCTATTTAACATGTGATAATAAGAGTTAATGCATAGGTGGTTGGTTAACTGGCATAGCAGGTAAAGGTGCTTGTTGCCAAGCCTGAGTTCCATTCCTAAAACCCAAATGATGAATAGAGAAAATACTCCTGCCCCCAACTTATCATTTGACCACATGTATGCACACATTTCACACAAGTTAAATGTTGAAAACATTGTATAGTTGTGAATCTCTGTGTTAATTCCCATTACTACAAGAAGAATCTTCTCTGATGAGGGCTGAGTGAGGCAGTGATCTATGGGTACAGCAATAAGTCATTGGGAGTCATTTTATTGCTTTAGAATAACAGTAGTCTAGGTTTTCCCCTAGGAATCATGACCTATTGAGTCACTGGCTTCATTAACAGTGTCCAGTCCCCTCCCTACAAGGCTCAGGTATCTGTGTTGAAGAAAAGGGAAAAGGATAGTAAGATCCACAGGTGGTTGATAACTCCAAAGAAACAGTGTTTTCCAGACAGAACAGGCATGAAGCACAAGACTTGCACAAATTCATGCCAGACAAACTCCTAGCATGGAGAAAAGGAAGTTGATACAAAGCCCCATTGCTAACCAAGAAACTGTTCTGTACATCAAGCACACTCCAGGTCAGGTCCCATGCTCAGGAACAGAAGGTCCATAGAAATTGAACTGGATGTTTGTATGTGGGTATGTTATTTTTTTATTTGCAAGCTTTAGTTTGGGTTTTCTTTTTGTTTAAGACAGAGAAAGAACATGAAGTTGGGTTGGGGGAGGACTTGTGGGAGGAAAAAGAATATGATCAAAATATATAGCATGAAAAAAAAGGCACTTAAGGAAAATAATCAGTTTTTCAAGTTTCTCCTCCTCTCTATTTTAATGTGAGGATATTTTTTCTAATCCCTTTCCAAACATTTTGCCATTTCTAATAGAATTTTTAATATAAGCCATTCTCAAAAGGAAACTCAACCAGAAGAACTCATGTATTCAGGATCTTAAGAGGTATATACCAGACATGTTTTGTCTTATGTTATTTTCATCTTTTTAAATAGTTTATGTGCTATGTGACCTTCAAACATAAGCACTGCATCCACACTCCCTGCCATCTCTACTTCTCCAACTCCTCCCTTATCTTTCTTCTCCTCCCAAACTTGTGATATCTTTATAAATCTTTATTGTTACACAACCTAAGTGATTTCATGTAGCAGTGCTTGTATGTACATGATTCCAGGGCTACCTGGAAGTTTCCAGGGCAATGGTGTTGTCAACATTGCTTGCTTTGATAACAGTGAGGATCTGAACATTGGGAATATAGGAAACTGCAAAGAGTCAAACAAAAAGACACCAAGATAGCATGTGAAAATGATTTCAACTATGCCTTCCATCAATTCACTTTCTATGTCAACATTAATGAATATTGTGATGTTATCTAGAATTTGTGAACAAAAGTTCTTAAAGAATTTGTACCTTCTAGTGTGCCTTCTGCCAGGATTACAAGATTACAAGTACCTCAATGACTACAGGGAGTTTGTAATGTTACAAGTACAGAGCCAAACTATCTCGTGCTATCTGTAGCCTTCTACATAGCTATTTACTATTTCAGTCTGTGTGTGAGATAACATACTTGTGAAGATTATGTAAATCCTTCAGAAAGTACAAAAGGGCAGCTAGCTTGTACTAAACTGAAATTAAGAATGGAATCAGATCACATCTGAGGCCCATAGCAGAGATTTCCACACTTCACTTTAACCCACCCACCTAATGCCAAAGCATTTTAAAGGTGCCTTGACTTGTGACTCCTTTGCTCTGTTCCTGTAAAACCTCATCAAACTGTTACTATGTTGGAACATGGAGTTTGGCGTAACATGAACCTGTGTTCCCAGGCTATGATCACTCATATTGGCTCAAAAAAAAAACCCCACCTCTTGTCTCCTTTGAGGTTAGAGCTGTGATTTTTGCATTAGCAACTTCTAGGATCTTGATATCTATTATTTTTCCCAAGCCTTACCTGTGAAGAGTCTTTCATCATCCTGAGCCATTCAGGTTGCAGAAGTGAGTGCTCTTACTGTAATTTCTAGTCACCTTTGACACTTGCCTCTAAAAGAGGGAAATAGTGAGGAATTCTAATGCCAAAAGGTCCTCCAAAACATACTTGATGCAGCTATTTGAAATGGGTCAGAGGCCCTGCTATGTAAATATTTCATGTCTCTAAAATAAGCTCTATATAAATATTTCAAGTCTCTGTCTGCAATGTAATTGTATTCAAAGTGGGGAATACATAAATCTACTTATGAATAAATCCATACATATCCATCTTCTACTTCTAATGTATAGTTAGTTGTCTGTCAGTCACTCCCAGTTACTGGCAGATACAGGAAGTATTATGTGAATCTTCACTGAGATTGTGGTTGGGAAGTGACAGGTCCTAAAATATTCTACTAGTACTCTGTCTGTAACTCCGCCATTGTCCCACTGCCAATTAAAGCAAGAGACAGAAGAAGCAAAAAAAGAAAGGAAAAATGTAAGCCAAGGTGAAAATGAAAGACGCTATGAAATACTTTCAACAGTTAAAATGTGCTATGCTTAGTGGTGCGCAGCTGTCATCCCAGAACTCAGGAGACTGAGAGAAGAAAGATTACAAGTTTGAGACTAGCCTGAGCTACAGAGCAAGGTGGTGTCTCAAAAAAAAATATGTTCCAAGATTGTCTAAACTATTGAATTATTTATTATTCAGTGGCAAAAAGCAGAAACCAAATTTAGTTGTACTGGGGAAGATACAAGGGACATTAAAGGTAAGCAGAAACAAGGGCTGCTGGAGGGAGGGTTTGGGAAAAGGATCTCAACAATACACAAGCTAGGCAGTGGGTTTTAATCATGTTCTTCACCATAATCTCACTGCTATTGGCTTCCCATTCTTTTTAGTCAAAACTCTCCTAAACCCACAAGGAAGAATACAGTAACTTTCAGTTTTATTGGATTCTTTTATGTTTATTTTTCAGTCCCTTGCTGAAAATATTTGCTATTGTCCTCTTCATATACCCTTATTTTACTTACAACAAACAAGAGCAGGACTCCATAGATTGCAGGTTGAGTCTTTCCTCATCACTCAAATACTACCTGGTGGTAAACATGTGACTATAGAGGTGAACATTGCCAACAGTCCGTAAGGGGCAAGATGAGAAAAATCAAAAGCCACAGGCTATCCATCATCTGTGTGCCAGGGAGATCATATACAGATCTCAAGAACATCATCCATTGATTCTGAAAATGTGAATACAATATCCTTTTCACTATTTCTGTCACTAAATGCAACCAAAACATGAATGCTATTCATAAAGCAAATATAAGAAGACACCAAAAAGTCTAACTAGCTAGGAGCCTATCTTAGCTTGTTGTCAGTGAGACAATTTATCAAAGAAAAACAAACTTAAAGGGAAAAAGGTTCATTTTGGCACACAATGTCAAAGATTTAAGTCCAATGTCAGCAGGGACTATCGCAATGGCTTCAAGTAAACACCTTGTAACAGGAAGTCATACAAAATGGGGGTTGGGATCTGGTCCTCATGATAGAATATCAAGCTCTGTTAGATGTTAAACTATACCCTTAGCGTCATTATTTTTTTTTTAATTAATAACTGGCACTGACTAAAAAGTAGCTATAAAAATTTAGTTTGCTGCCCAGAGCTCCCATCCAGCCCAGAGAAAGAGAGAGCTCTCATTGGACAAAGAGCCATCATTGGACCAAGAGTAAACTCAGGAGACAGGGAATCTGACAGCCCTGATTAGACCAAGAATGGCTTTCTGAGAAGTAGAATCCGCCACCTCTCATTGGACCAAGAGAGGCTTCCTGGAACACTGAATCTGTCAGCTCTGACTGGACCAAGAGCCCTGATAAGACCAAGAATGAATCCATGAGTCACAGAATCAACTAGCTTGGGTTGACCCAAGAGCAGCTCACTGAGACACAGAAGCTGCTTGCTCCAATCAGATGAAGAGTTAAGATTAGACCAGAAGGGCCCCCCGAGACACAGACACAACAAACACAGAGGGGACCAACAGCAACTCTCTCAGACACAGGCACCTCTTATACATATTAGATGAGAAGGAGATGGGCAGACTTCAAGGCAGAAGTACATAAAACAACATAAAGAGCAATACAGCATCACCAGATCCTAGCCCTCCTCCAACAGCAAGACCTGAGCATGACAAGATGGAAGAAGCAGAAGAAAGCAACCTTAAGAACAACATCATGAAGATGCTAGAGGCCTTTTAAGAAAAAATCAAAAATAAAAATGAGGAAAAGATAAACAAAAAAGTGGAGGAAATCAATGAAGAAAATGAGAAAAAGTCAAACAAAAAAATGGGAAGAAACCTATAAGAACTAGAGGAAAAGACAAATAAAAAATGAAAGAAAACAATAAACCCCTTAAAGAAAACCATGAAAAAGCAATGAAACAGGTGAAGGAATCAGTTCAAGACAAGAAAAGAGAAATAGAAACAATGAAGAAGACACAAACAGAGGGAATGCTGGAAATAGAAAATCTGAGTAAACAAACAGGAAACACAGATGCAAGCATAACCAACAGAATACAAGAGATGGAAGAGAGGATCTCTGGTGTAGAGGATACAATAGAGGAAATGCATTCGTTAGTCAAAGAAAATACCAATGCCAAAAAAGTCATAACACAAAATGTCCAAGAAATCTGGGACACCATGAAAAGACCAAACCTCAGAATAATAGGGATAGAGGAAGGAGAAGAATACCAACTCAAAGGCACAGAAAATATATTCAACAAGATCATAGAAGAAAACTTTCCCAACTTAAAGAAGGAACTGCCTATGAAGATACAAGAAGCCTATAGAACACCAAACAGACTAGACCCCCCCCCAAAAAAAGTCCCCTCGCCACATAATAATTAAACAACTAAAAATGTACAGAACAAAGAAAGAATATTAAGAGCAGTAAAGGGAAAAGGCCAAGTGATTTATAAAGGCAAACCCATCAGAATAACATCTGATTTCTCAGTGGAGACTTTGAAAGCCAGAAGGACCTGGACACATGTAATGCAGACACTAAGAGACCATGGATGCCAGCCTAGACTAATATCCCCAGAAAAACTTTCAATCATCATAGACAGAGTGAACAAGATATTCCAAGACAAAGCCAGATTTAAACAGTACTTATCCACAAACCCAGCCCTACAGAAAGCACTAGAAGGAAAGTTCCAACCTAAGGAAGTCAGATACACCCACGAAAACATAGGCAATAGATAAAGCCACAGCAGTAAACCCCAAAGAAGAGAAGTACACACACCACCACCACCACAAAAAGATAACAGGAATGAACAATCACTGGTCATTAATATCCCTTAATATCAATGAACTTAATTGACCTATAAAAAGACACAGGCTAACAGAATGGATATGAAAGCAGGACCCATCTTTCTTCTGCATACAAGAAACACACCTCAAATTCAAAGATAGATACTACCTAAGAATAAAAGGCTGGGAAAAGTCTTTCAAATCAAATGGTCTTAACAGGCAAGCTGGTATAGCCATCCTAATATCCAGCAAAACAGACTTCAAACTAAAATCAATCAAAAGAGATCAAGAAGGGCATTACATACTCATCACAGGAAAGATCCACCAAGAGGAAGTTTCAATTCTGAACATTTATGACCCAAACACAAGGGCACCCACATATGTAAAAGAAACATTACTAAAACTTAAACCACATATAAAACCCCACACATTAATAGTGGGAGACTTCAACACCCTACTCTTACCACTGGACAGATCTGCCAAATCGAAACTTAACAGAGAAATAAAGGACTTAACTGATGTTATGACTCAAATGGACTTAATCGATATCTACAGAACATTCCATCCTAACAAAAAAGAATATACCTTCTTCTCAGCACCCCATGGAACCTTCTCTAAAATCGACCACATACTTGGCCACAAAACAAATCTCAACAGATAAAAAAAAAAATTGGAATAACCTGTGTTCTATCAGACCACCATGGTTTAAATTTAGATTTCAACAACAACAAAAACTACAGAAAGCCTACAATCTCATGGAAACTGAATGATGCTCAAATGATTCACCAATGGGTCAAGGAAAAAATAAAGAAAGAAAATAAAGGCTTCCTAGAGATCAATGAAAATGAATATACCACATACCTAAACTTATGGGACACTATGAAAACAGTGCTAAGAGGGAAATTTATAGCACTAAATGCCCACATAAAGAAATTGGAGAAATCTCATACTAGTGACTTAACAACACACCTGAAAGCTCTAGAACAAGAAGAAGCAAATTCACCTAGGAGGAATAGATGCCAGGAAATTATCAAATTGAGAGTTGAAATCAATAAAATAGAAACAAAGAGAACAATACAAAGAATTAATGAAACAAAGAGTTGGTTCTTTGAGAAAATCAACAAGATAGACAAGCCCTTATCCAAACTAACCAAAAGGCAAAGAGAGAGCTCCAAATTAGCAAAATCAGAAATGAAAAGGGAGACATAACAACTAACACTGAGGAAATCCAGAGAATCATCAGGTCATACTTCAAAAACCTTTACACAAGACTGGAAACTCTAAAAGAAATGGATAATTCACTGGGTAGGTACCACATACCTAAGTTAAATCAAGACCAGATAAACTATTTAAATAGTCCAATAACACCTAAGGAAATAGAATCAGTCATTAAAAGTCTCCCAACCAAAAAAAAGCCCAGGACCAGATGGTTTCAGTGCAGAATTCTACCAGATCTTCAAAGAAGAGTTAATACTAATACTCTTTAAATTGTTCCACACAATAGAAACAGAAGGAACATTACCAAACACCTTCTATGAGGCTACATTTACCCTGATTCCCAAGCCAAACAAAGATGCAACGAAGAAAGAGAACTACAGACCAATCTACCTCATGAACACTGATGCAAAAATACTCAATAAAATACTGGCAAACAGACTCCAAGTACACATCAAAACAATTATGCACCATGATCAAATAGGCTTTATCCCAGGGATACAAGGGTGGTTCAACATACGAAAGTCTGTCAATGTAATCGACCATATTAAAAAAAAAACTGAAAGAAAAAAACACATAATCATCTCACTAGATGCTGATAAAGCATTTGACAAAATCCAACACCCCTTCATGATAAAGGTCTTGGAGCGATCAAGAATACAGGGAACATACCTAAACATAATAAAGGCAATTTACAGCAAGCCAACAGCCAACATCAAAGTAAATGGAGAGAAACTCAAAGCGATTCCACTAAAATCAGGAACAAGGCAAGGCTGTCCACTCTCCCCATACCTATTCACTATAGTACTTGAAGTTCTAGCCAGAGCAATAAGACAACATAAGGAGATCAAGGGCATACAAATTGGAAAGGAAGAAGTCAAGCTTTCGTTATTTGCAGATGACATGGTAGTATACATAAGTGGCCCCAAAAATTCGACCAAGGAACTGATACAGCTTATAAACACCTTCAGCAATGTAGCAGGGTACAAGATTAACTCAAAAAATCAGTAGTCCTCCTATATACAACTGACAAACAGGCTGAGAAGGAAATCAGAGATACATCACCCTTTACAATAGCCACAAATGATATAAAATACCTTGGGGTAACTCTAACTAAGCAAGTGAAGGACCTGTATGACAAGAACTTTAAGTCCTTGAAAAGAGAAATTGAAGAAGATGTCAGAAAATGGAAAGATCTCCCATGCTCATGGATAGGCAGGATTAATATAGTAAAAATGGCAATCTTTCCAAAGACAATCTACAGATTCAATGCAATCCTCATCAAAATCCCAACACAATTCTTCACAGACTTGGAAAGAACAATACTCAACTTCATATGGAAACCAAAAAATCCAGGATAGCCAAATGTATCCTGTACAATAAAACAACCTCTGAAGGCATCACAATCCCTGACTTCAAGCTCTACTATAGAGCTACAGTAATAAAAACAGCTTGGTACTGGCATAAAAACAGACATGTGGACCAATTGAATCCAATTGAAGACCCCGACATTAATCCGCACACCTATGAACATATAATTTTTGACAAAGAAGTCAAAACTGTACCATGGAAAAAAGAAAGCATCTTCAACAAATTGTGCTGACATAACTGGATTCAACATGTAGAAGGCTGCAAATAGATCCATATCTGTCACTGTGCACAAAACTTAAGTCCAAGTGGATCAAAGACCTCAACATAAATTCAGTTACTCTGAACCTGATAGAAGAGAAAGTACGAAGTAGTATTGAACACACTGGCACTGGCAATCACTTTCTAAATATAATACCAGTAGCACAGACACTGAGAGAAACAATTAATAAATGGAATCTCTTGAAACTGAGAAGCTTTTGTAGAACAAAGGACATGATCAACAAGACAAAGTGACAGCCTACAGAATGGGAAAAGATCTTCACCAACTCCACATCTGACAGAAGGCTGATATCCAGAATATATAAGAACTCAAGAAATTAGACATCAAAATGTCCAACAGTCCAATTAAGAAATGGGCTATAAAGTTAAACAGAGAATTCTCAACAGAGGAAGCTCAAATGGATGAAAGACATATAAGGAATTACTCAACATCCCTAATCATTAGGGAAATGCAAATCAAAATGACTCTGAGATAGCACTTTACACCTGTCAGAATGGCTAAGATCAAAAACACTGAAGACAGCTTATGCTGGAGAGGATGTGGAGCAAGGGGAACCCTCCTACACTGTTGGTGGGAATGCAATCTTGTACAACCATTTTGGAAATCAATATGGTACTTTCTTAGAAAATTGGGAATCGATCTCCCCCAAGACCCAACTATACCACTCTTGGGCATATACCCAAGGAATGCTCAATTATACCACAAGGGCACTTGCTCAGTTATGTTCATATCAGCATTGTTTGTAATAGCTAGAACCTGGAAACAACTAGATGCCCTTCAACTGAAGAATGGATAAATTAATGTGGTACATATACACAATGGAGTACTACTCTGCAGAAAAAAACCATGACATCATGAGGTTTGCAGGCAAATGGATGGATCTAGAAAAAATCATCCTGAGTGAGGTAACCCAGACTCAGAAAGACAAATATAGTATGTACTCACTCATAGGTGGATACTAGATATAAAGCAAAGGATGACTAGACTGCTACTCATAACTCCAGGGAGGCTACCTAGTAAAGAAGAACCTAAGAAAGACATAGGGATCACCCAACAACAGAGAAGTAGATGAGATTTACTTGAACAAACTGGACATGATTGGGGGAGGTAATGAAGGGCAAGGGTCAGGGGAAAGAGAGCTTAGGGGAGTGGGAGATCCCAGCTGGATCAAGAACAGAGAAGGAGAACAAGGAAAGAGATACCATGATAAATGAAGACCCCATGGGAATAGGAGGAAGCAGAGTGCTAGAGAGGTCCCCAGAAATCCACAGAGATGTTTCCACAATGGACTACTGGCAATGGTCGAGAGAGAGCCCAAAGTGACCTGCTCTGGTGAATGGATGGCTGAACACCCTTGCTGTTGTGATGGAACTCTCATCCAGTGACTGATGGAGGCAGATGTAGAGATCCAGGGCTGGGCCCCAGGTGTAGCTCCACGAGTCCAGTTGGTGAGGGAGAGGAGGGATTGTGTGAGCAAGAGATATTGAGAACATGATTGGAAAGGGCACAGAGACAAGTGGCCAGACTGGTGGAGGCACATGAACTATGAACCAATGGCTGAGGAGCCCCCATGGAACTGGAATGGGCCCTCTGGATAAGTGGGACAGTCGATTGACTTGAACTATTTGGGAGGCCCCCAGGCTGTGGGACCGGGACCTGTCCTTAGTGCATTAGCTGGCTTTTTGGAGCCTAGGGCCTATGCTGGGACACTTTGCTCAGCCTAGGTGAAGGGAGGAGGGGACTGGACCTGCCTCAACTGAATCTACCAGGCTGAGCTTAATCCCCAGGGGAGTCCTTGCCCTGGAGGAGGTGGGAGTTGGAGGTGGGTTGGGGGAAGGGCGGGGTGGAGGATGGGAGGAGGGAAGACGGGGGAATCCGTGGCTGATATGTAGACTTAAATTAATTGTAAAATTAAAAATAAATAAATAAATAAAAATTTAGCATGCTATTATTCAATATATCACCTAGTTATATCTGAAATGACTAACAATTTTCAAAGCATAAAAAGTGTGTTGTGATAGTGAATACTTTTATGGTTAAGCTACTTTGAAAAGGATAAAATGCCTGAAAACCAGTATCTCTTGGACAAAATTAACAGATGTTTTTTCCTCTGGCTGGCCTGGGGAAAATTTGTCTCCTAAACGTGAAATGTGCTGGCAAACCTCTCATTTGGTGTAGTTCCTTCTGATTTCAAATTCTGTCCACCTGGTAGATTTCTAACATTTTTTTCATATTTTTAATCATTCAATGCTGAAGAATGATTCCTTACTCAAAGAAAGTCTCCTTTTCATATTTAAAAGAAATGTGTACCTGTTACAATTTGAGAAGAGTTAGAATGATCTTAAGTACTTGGAGCTGAAGAAAGGGAGTATGAGTCAGTTAAAAGGGCAATTCAATTATATGTATAGTGTATTTACACATCATACACCCAATAGTAGTACATGCTGTAACTGCAGCCCTTTATAAGCTCAGGAAGGATAATTAAGCTCCAGATAACCTAACAAAACCAAACAGTCTGTGAGATCTGTAAGGAAAAAATGCTCAGGAGCACATGTCACAGTGATGTGTTACTCAGTGACACTGTGGTACAGGGTCTGAGAAAACTTTCTGGAAAGTGAAGGAGATGTTAAAAGACTTTCTCTGTGATTAATGAGACTTCAGAAATAAGCTGATGCTTGGCACTGGATTTTTATAGCCTGGATCCCACTAACCTTGGAAGACAGATAAGGTGCCAGCTTGGTTTGAATTATTGGGTTTTATGATACAGTGTTCCAACTAATATTGCCCACTGATTCTCTCCTTGACCCCACATTCTGTGTGGGTATAGTTTCTTGGTGCAAATCAATTTTGTTACTTGACCTGAAAAGCCTGTCACTGTTTGCTGGTCCTCCTCTTTCTCCTTCTCCTCTTCTCCATGTTCCTCTTAGTTCTCCTCCTCCTTCTACTGTCCCCTCCTCCAATTCCTCCCCCTTTTCTTCGTGTTCTTCCTCTTCTATCTTCTTCTCCTCATGTTTCTCTTCTGACCCAGCTCTTCCTCTTCCATACTGCCCCTCCTTCTCCTTATGCTCACATTCCTCCTCTGTTTTTCTCCTTTTTCTTCTTTCTCATCAACTCCTTTGGGGATATACTCTTCTGGACATACCATGATGTTAGGTTGATGTATGAGGTGAACAGAACAATCTCCAGTTCCATGCACTAGTTTTAAATCCCCATTGTTTTGAGGATCACATAAACTTTAATCTGATAAGGAAAGATGCTAGGCTTGGTCTAGTCATAAGACTGTATAACAGTTCCCTTAGTTTTCAAAATGACCTATGATTCAGGATTTTTTACGTTTCTGTGGGTCACCAAAGGAGAAATAACTGTCTTTTGTCTGTCATGAAGTCATTGTTTATATTCTACTGAAATTTGTTAATAACTGTTTAGTCATTTTAATGTTTGATGCCTTTCATTTTTGAGATAATTTTAGAAAAGAAAGTTGTAATAAATACACAGATCCTATGTACTATTCTTGGTTTATTTAAAAAATACCATATACAATTAAGAACAAAATATAAGCATATATTTCCTAACCTCAGAATCTCCTTCCTGGAAGGTCTCCTCCATGCTATGCCCATTGCTATTAACTACTTAACCTCAGGCAGCCACTAATTAGTATACATTTTGTCATCTCAGGAATCTTATGCAAATGCAATCATGCACCAAGCAGAATTTGAGGATTTGTTTTTCTCCTGTTGGAGGAAGTATATCAATGGCGGTGGACTCAGGCATCTCAGAAGCCCAAGTCAGGACCAGTGCTTCTCTCTTTCTGGTGCCTTTGGATCCATATATAGAACTCTGATCTACCATGTCTGCCTGCATGCCACTGTGCCCCCTCCAATGGATTAAACTGTAAGTAAGCCCCAGTTAAATGCTTTCTTTTTATACTGTGTTCATGGTGTCTTTTCACAGCAATAGAACACTGACTAAGACAATCCTGGTTCCTGAGGGACCTTTAGCTGTACTTCTCAAGCATGCCTTTTATGTCTTTCAATGGCCATAAGTATCTTGGCTTCAGCTTTGTCTAACAACATCCCGGTGGGTGTTGTGAGTGCCTCCTCACCGTCTGGTTGGACTTGAAGTCCAGATGTGCCTCTCAAATGTGGGAGTGTTGAGTGTCATTTCTTCAGTGCCATTTGATTGCATGGAACAAATATTT
Organism: Peromyscus aztecus; assembly: GCA_902168405.1. Taxonomy (NCBI): domain Eukaryota; kingdom Metazoa; phylum Chordata; class Mammalia; order Rodentia; family Cricetidae; genus Peromyscus; species Peromyscus aztecus. Next base: position 14,817 of record CABHPQ010173213.1, on the reverse strand, counting down.
TTCAATTATTTTATTCCGCTATTAGGCCCATGTTTGTATATCAGATATTAATTAAAAGAAAACTCAATCATATTACTGATCTGCACTGAAGGTCTTGCTGTGTATAAATTGTGAGTCCTCAGGTCATCAGTCTCCAGTGTTTATAGGTAGTTGGATTATGAGGGCTTTGACTTCATTAAAAGGTTAGTCCACTGATGACTCAGCCCAGTGAACCAAAGGAAAGTCTTAAAGACTGTTCAAGTTAGGGACTGGTTGGTCATTGGTATGTGCCCTAAAAAGTATTGGCTATTCTTGCCCTCCCCTACATCCTCATTCAAGAGAGAAAATTTAAGTTTTCAATCTAAGATATTAAGTAATATTATTAGAAATGACATTATAAAAGTAAAATTTATGAAAAATAAAAACTAGCCAAATAGGTCTATGGTATAATAAAATATATTTTAACCCATGAAAATTTGAAATAATAAATAAAATGGAAACATGTTTAATATAGGCCCATTTATAACTAGGTAAAATCCAACTCCAGGATCCACTCTTAGACAGGATGAATGAGGACCAGAATCAATGATAAAAATCAGATACAACACAAAGCCCTTCTGTGTAAAGGGCAGACAGCTGCTCAAGCAATGAACTGTGAAGTGCTAGGACTTGAGGCAAAGGTGCACCCAGGAATCCTGGGGCTTTTCTCCAGCTGTATTTATTGCATGTGTTGATTTTAGGAGGAGACAGGAAAATGAGAACCAGAATCCACCTGGGCAAGAGGAGACTGAAAGAAAGACCTTTGGACTTGCTTTCTGTGTTAGAGAACATATTGGATTTATGCATATCTAGGTATGAAATCCACCCAATTCCTACAGCTTTTCAGGGAAAATCCTGCAAACATAATTCTAAGATGGAAACATCTCAAAAGCCAAACCGTGTTTATTGTCCATGGACCAGCAATGCTCAATAAATTCATGAAACAATAATTATAAAATGCAATATATCTCATGTTTAATCAAAAAGATAAAATTATGAAAATGGTGAAGCCTTTTTCTATGTATGTGTGTGTATGTGCACACATGGCTGATAGTGCACATGTGTGCATACAAATGATTGAATACAAACCTAAGTAAAAACAAGTAAGCAAAATTGGAAGAAAGATGTCAGAGTAAAGGTGGGGTCTTACTTGCTTCTGTTGGTTTTGAAGAGGGAAGGGCCTCATAAACCAATAAATGGTGACAGGCATTAAGTGTTGAGACAGATAAGAAGAAGGTCACATTACCCCCAGAATCCCAGAAAGAAACTCAGCATGGCTCACAATTTGTTACAGGTGAGTGAGTCCCATGTGACACTTCTAACCTTCAGAACTAGGAAATAATAAATCTGTTTTGTTTTAAGCTACCAAAATTCTGGCAATGTGTTACAATAGCCACAGAGAATGAGCATGATGTTACAGACAACATCGATACTGAAGGCTTGCAAATCCAGCCCAAATGCCAGGGGTAGATATGTTGTTAACATAAGACAGAGGAGTTTGTAACTTCAGAACTAGTTACAGATAGAAGTTTCTTAGAGTAAGAAAGGCACTAACAGAGGGAGAAATATAGTGAAGGGAACTATATAATAGTGAAGTCAATATTTAAAATATTATTTAATATAAAAGCAGAAAACAGTGATGGCTTATGCCTGAAATCCCATCACTAGCTAAGACACATGGTTACCATGAGTTTGAAGCCAGCTTGGACTGAATAGTGTGTCAAAAAGCTCTGTGTGTGAGAGAGGCTGGAGATTATTTGACGACACTTGTCTGTAATATAATCCCAGGCACTTTCTTTCCTTTATGAACAGAGAATTCAATGCTTTTGAAAATGGTATAGGTATTCTAAAACTGATGTACTTAAATTGTCATTATTTTTATCATTTTTGCTCTAGAGAAGATTAATGTTCTACTTTATAATATCTATATCTGTGTCTTTCATATGTCATCTATCTGCCCTCAATCTACCTAATATCTACTGTCCATTCAAAAGACTCACTTCATAAAAGGGAATAAGAAATAGTTCAATTTGTTCTTGAATACATTTGAGTGACAAGGGCCTGGGAACACAGGCTCCAAGTTTCACCAAATAACCTGGTCCCATGAGGAATAGGTTGTACAAAGTTTCATATTTACAGAACCAACTAATAATCAACAAGGCAGTTTTCAAAAAAAATGCATTATTAGGAATATCAGGCAGGCAGATTAGAGCAAATTGGGACAATTTATGCAATAGATTCCAAATCTATATTTTAGTATGCTTAAATTTCTGCTGGAATAAGCTAGTGTACTGTTAAAGTAATATACTCCTAAAAGTTTTACCTGTTGTCACAAGATCTTTGGTCAGACACAGAGGTGGGCAATTAATGACACAAATTATAGAAAAAAAGATGTCTCAAGATGATTCAGCTGTGTATCTGCAGCATTCTAACTTTAAAATAATAAAGTTTTAATTAAGCTGGGCATTGTAGTACATGACTTTAATCCTACACTTGGGAGGCAGAGGCAAGTAGAGCTCTGTGGCTTAGAGGCCAACTTGGACTGTGTGAAGCTCTATCTTACAACACACACTCACATGTATACACACACACACACACACACACACACACACACACACATACACACAAACACACATCCAAGTAAACAGTGCTCTTATCAGTCAACTGAGCTTTTAGAATCTTTAATATGGCTGTTAGTTTTGCTTTTTCTGGGAATTTTGACTCAATACCAAGGTATTATAATAGAGGTACAAATATGGACAAGAACCTGATTTAAAATACACTTGCAAAGGAAAAAGTCACCGTTTAATTATTGTGTGAGTTAAGGCAAGTATACCAAAAATAATTATATATTGGTAGATAACAACAATTTCTAGGGATGTCAAACAAGGGCCACTCATGTCCTCCTATCATAAAGGGGAGGAAGAGAAGCCTTCTTTAAGAGGCAGGGGCAGAGAGAATTCTCAGGACACACAGCTTCAAAACAAAGACATGGGGCATTAAGGACAGGTGGGATCAGGGAAGGTCTTAGGCAAGACTGTAGTGTATGTATCAGCCATTTGACACTGAATAGATCATTTTTTGTCTCTAAGTCTCATTTTCTGTGTTCTAAAGCAAATGAGTTGCTCACAGTAAAAACTAAGATCAATCAAATTACATAATCATGATTTGGTCATAAAATAAAAATAACAAGAAATATGAAGTATGTGTTTATGTTGGCTTTTGCTCCTTTAAGCAATTGAATAATTTACAGATGTAATTACCATGTAGGGAAAAGAGTAAAATTCAAAGAAACAAAAATTGAGTGTTTTTTGTTAGTTAGTTTGCTTGTTTGTTATTTTATTTTTTCAATACCCCACAGCCTGGGCAGACTGAAGAAAGCCACAGGCCTACCCAGAAAGAGCCATAACGATGACAGGTATGTGCTGGAGATATGGGAGAGAAGGAGAAGTGGAGTGGTTTGTGCACTGTGGAAAGAAGTGATCCTGAAGACCTGTGGAAAGAAGTGATCCTGAAGACTTGACGACAATGAGGGACAGGCTGATATGGGTGGCCTACACTGCCACCTAGAGCCATGTGATATCTGGGCCTCTGCTGCTGCCTAAGGCCATGTCTGGGTCTGTGGCCCATGTAACCGATGGGTGCCATGGGAGAACTGGACCAGTGTCATAGGCACAGGAGAGCTGGCCCCAACCCTTGATAACCCTTGCCAGTCATAGCAACAGTTGAACTGACTCCAACCCTTCACCATGCCAGAGAGAGAATTGACCCTGACCCTCACCTGAGGGTGGTGGTCCGGATAGAGTGTTGAACTGACCAACTCAGCTACCACCCAGGCCCACATCCAAGCTTCTGGGTTGGCCCACCATCTACTCCATCTATGACCTGCTGGAGCATGTGAAGGGACCCGTCCTATGGAACCATAGTCACGGGGTCTTCATGACGGGGGGCAACCTCAGGACATCCAAGAGAAGTTTTAGTGAGGGTCCAGTACTGATGTTGGACCAGAATCCAGAGACCTTGCCAGACCAACAAGGCATTGCAATGTCCATTTGCAAGTAAAGCTATGTGAGCAAAAGGATATGCTGTGTGACACAATGCAGCTCCCAAGACACTATGAGAAATGAACATGTGATGGAGGGACAAGAAAGATGGAGGAGCAAAGTGGTTTTTTTCTTTGTTTTAATTTTTGTGTGTGTGTGTGGGGGGGGGGGATTTGTTTGTTTTTTTTTTTTATTTTATTTCATGGTGGGGGAGGTTACAAGAGTGGGGGGGCAGACATGGAAGGACTGGGAAATGAATAGAATTGGGATGCATGATGTGAATTCTGAAAGAATCACTAAAAAATTGTATTAATAAAAAATTGAGTGTTTTTTTTAACGTAATAACAAAGCAGCTCAGCATTTGCCTTCATGGCTGGGTGGGTGTAAATACCTTTATAGGCCAAGACATGCATACATTCTGGCCCAGCCAAGCCACTCTGTTAAAAGCCACTCAAGTGGAGTCCTTTACTGCTAGAGATGGAGCCAAAATTGTTCCTTTTAGCTGTGACCTTTGAAAAGGAAAAGATTTGTGTTGATGGCAATAGGGGAAACAAAGGATTATTCTAATTCCCACTTATTAAAATCACAATGTTACCATTCCCAGGGGAGGAGAAAGTGGAGAGTACACACTGTCTGTGGTTTTTCTTGTTTGTATATGAGAACCTAATCCTATTTGGTGAATAATAATGGGTGCAATTAACCAATTTGGGTAATGAGCACTTGTCTCATAAACTGAACAGCAAATAGCTCTTGGAATTCAGTATCTGAAAACAATTTCAGAAAGAAAAATGTCCTTGTAAGGCAGTATTTGGTTGCCTAATATTTTTAAAACTCAGCTTGAAAATTAAACTAAGTTGAGTGAATTTGGCTTTCCCTGATACAGTACTAGTTTTCTTTAAAGAAAAAAAAATGCTTTTTTTTCAACACTAAGAGTGTATTCATTGAAGATTGCTGGCTTAGTTTCACAGTTAATTCACAGTTTACTACACATTGCTATGTCCACTGACATTCCAAATGAAAGTCTGTGTTTGCTTTTTATATCTCACTGAAATCACATTGCTTAGAGAAAGTAATATTTGCATCAAAAATAAGGTATGGTATGCCACATCGAATATGAATTTGCATCTATTAACTCTTTCCACATATACAGTGTCACAGTCTATAACCAGTCTTGAGATGTAGGAGGAGTCAAACACAGACTTAAATCCTGCCTAGTGTGTTCTTAGGCTTTCAAATACATTGGTATACTGAGTCCATGATTAGGATGGGACCATCAGATAGGAGAGGAAGTCGCTGGCTTTGATGTCTGAGGAATACAGGCTGGTTAGCTGGTATACTTACAAAGTTCTGTACAAACAGAACAAAATTTCAAGATAAAAATATAATGCATAGCTCTCTGACAGCATGCAATCTCTGATAGACATTAGGAGGATAGCAGAAAACATTTAAAAATTGTTACAGAGATTTTTTTTTAATTTGACAAACACAAGGTACCATTCTTTCTTGCTTTTTAATTGCATGAAATATGTGCACACTGTGACAAGTGTCATGAATCTGAACAGCAAAGAAGGCCAGTTACACACACAGGCAGCTGGAACATGATGGACAGCATCAGTCAGATCTGCTGCTACTCATTTGTAGAAGAGGATTTATTTCTTCATTCAAACATAAAATCAAAAATTCAAACTTAAGAACAAAGAGATGGAGAAAAGAAAGATACCCTCTAAGGAGATATTGTTTCTCTTATTTGTCTCCATAGAAAAGTTACCAAGAAGGCTCACAAACTTAACCATTTTATTTTATAATGTGGTGTTTATCATTCTTTGAAATCTTGAAAGGCATATGTCAAAATCATTTTGCCACCAAACCCACTCACACTCTGGAACTGCAGTTGCTACGTGAGACAGAGTCTGCCAGAGCCAATTGGATTAAGAGGTGAGTCTTTGCTTTCATAGCTGAATACCCCAGCCCAGGGGCACAACCCTGCACCCCCACACTACCACCCATTGCAGTCCCAGTTTCTGGACAGCAGGCAGGTCTTCTGCAGGCAGGCTAGACTACCACCATCTCCCAACAGACCCTGTAATCTACAAGCCCCACATCCTTCAAATTTACCCACCCTCTGAGATCTCAGCTGCTCCCTGAGATACATAGTTCATTGGCACCAATTGGACCAAGATCTCCCATTGGACCAAGAGCTCCAATTGGACCAAGAGCATCCATTAGACCAAGAGAGGCTATCTCAGACACAAACACCATTTGAACCAAGCAGAGGAAGAAATGGGTAGACGTCAGTGCAAAAATATAGTCAACAACATAAAGACCAATATGATACCATCAGAATCTAGTAATTCCATATCAGCAAGAAGTGAACATCATAACACAGAAGAAGCAGAAGAAATTAACCTTAAAAATGACTTTAAGAAGATGATAGAGACCCTTAAAGAAGAAATGAAAAATTCCCTTAAAGAAATTGAGGAAAAGACAAAAAATTGGAAGAAATTAATACAACCCTTAAAGAAAGCCAAGAAAAAGCAATTAAATAGGTAAAGGAAACAGTTCAAGATTTGAAAAATGAAATGGAGATGCAAACTAGGGAATGCTGGAAATGGAAAATCTGAGTAAATAAACGGGAACTACAGATGCAGCATAGCCAACAGAATGCAAGAGATGGAAGAGAGAATCTCTGGCATTGAAGATACAATAGAGGAAATAGATTTGTTACTCAAAGAAAACATTAAACCAAATAAAGCCATAACACAAAACGCCTAGGAAATCTGATACACCATGAAAAGATCAAACCTAACAGTAATAGGGATAAAAGAAGAAGAAAAACTGCTTAAAGGCACAGAAAATATATTCAACAAAATCATAGAAGACAACTTTCCCAACCTAAAGAAGGAAATGCCTATGAAGATACAAGAAGCTTACAGAACACAAAATAGACTGGATCCAAAAAAAAGTCCTCTCACCACATAATAATCAAACCACTAAACATACAGATTAAAGAAAAAAATATTAAGAGCTCCAAGAGAAAAAGGCCAAGTAACATATAAGGGCAGACCCAACAGAATAACACCTGACTTCTCAATGGAGACTCTGAAAGCCAGAAGGTCCTGGACATATGTTATGAAGACATTAAGACTAGACTATTTGCCAACCTAGACTATTATACACAGCAAAACTCTCAATTTCCATGGACAGAGTAAACAAAATATTCCATGATAAAACAAGTTTTAACAATACCTATCCACAAATCTATCCCTACAGAAAGCACTAGAAGGAAAAATCTAACCTAAGGAAGTTAGATACACCCATGAAAACACAGGCAATAATAATCCCACACCAACAAATACCAAAGAAGAGGAACACACAACACTACCACCAAAAATAATAGGAATAATAATCACTGGTTATAAATATCCCTTAATATCAATGGACTCAATATACCAAAAAAAAAAACCACAGGCTAACAAAATGGATAAGAAAACAGGATCCATCCTTCTGCTGCGTACAAGAAACACACCTCAACTTCTAAGACAGACAGTACCTCAGAGTAAAGGCTGAGAAAAGATTTTGGAATCAAATGGACTTAAGAAGCAAGCTGGTATAGCTATCCTAAATCTAACAAAATAGACTTCAAATTAAAATCAATTGAAAGCGATCAGGAAGAACGTTAAATATTTATCACAGGAAAAACCCATCAAGATGAAGTCTCAATTCTGAATATTTATGCCCACAATACAAGGGCACCCACATTTACAAAAGAAACATTACTATAGCTTAAATTGCACATCAAACCCCACACACTAGTAGTGGGAGACTTCAACACCCCACTCTCACCAATGGACAAGTCTGCCTGACAGAAACTTAACAGAGAAATAAGGGAACTAATAGATATTATGGCTCAAATGAACTTAATAGATATGTACAGAACATTGCACCTTAACACAAAAGAATATGCCTTCTTCTCAGCACCCCATGGAACCATCTCTAAAATTAATCATATGCTTGGTCACAAAGCAAATCTCAACAGATACAAAAAAATTGGAATAACCTCCCGTATCTTATCAGACCACCATGGTTTAAGGTTAGATTTCAACAACAACACAAATTATAGAAAGCCTACAATCTCATGGAAACAGAATAATGTCCAACTGAATCACCAATGTGTCAAGGAGGAAATAAAGAAAGAAATTAAAGACTTCCTAGATTTCAATGAAAATGAATGTACAACATACCCAAACTTACAGGACACTATGAAAGCAGTGCTAAGAGGAAAATTTATAGCACTAAATGCCCACATAAAGAAGATGGAGAAATCTCACACTAGTGACTTATCAGCACACCTGAAAACTCTAGAACAAAAAGAAGCAAAGTCACCCAGGAGGAATAGGTGCCAGGAAATAATCAAATTAAGGACTGAAATAAATAAAATAGAAACAAAGAGAACAATACAAAGAATCAATGAAACAAAGAGTTGGTTCTTTGAGAAAATCAACAAGATAGATAAGCCCTTATCCAAATTAACCAAAAAGCAGTGAGAGAGCATCCAAATTAACAAAATCAGAAATGAAAAGGGAGAGACAATAGCAGACAATGAGGAAATGCAGAGTGTCATCAATTCATACTTCAAAGACTTGTACTCTACAAAATTGAAAAATCTAAAAGGAATGGACAATTTTCTGGATAGGTACCACATACCTAAGTTAAATCAAGACCAGACAAACTATTTAAATAGAACAATAACCCTTAAGGAAATAAAAACAGTCATCAAAAGTCTCTCAACTAAAATAATCCCAGGATAAGATGGTTTCCGTGCAGAATTCCCCCAGATTTTCACAGAAGAGCTAATACCACCATTCTACAAATTATTCCATACAATAGAAACAGAAGCAACATTGCCAAACTCTTTTTATGAGGCTACAGTTACCCTGATACCCAAACCACACAACGATGCAACAAAGAAAGAGGATTTCAGACCAATCTTCCTCATGAACATTAATGCAAAAATACTCAATAAAATACTGACAAACCAAATCCAAGAACACATAAAAAAATTATTCACCATGACCAAGTAAGCTTCATCCCAGGGATGCAAGGATGGTTCAACATATGAAAATCTGTCAATGTAATACACCATATAAACTAACTGAAAGAAAAAAAAAAAACACATGATCATCGCATTAGATGCTGAAAAAGCCTTTGACAAAATCTAATGCCCCTTCATGACAAAGGTCTTGGAGAGATCAGGAATACAAGAAACATATGTAAACATAATAAAGGTAATTTACAAGCTGACAGCTAACATCAAATTAAATGGAGAGAAACTCAAAGCGATTCCACTAAAGTCAGGAAGTAGACTAGGAGGCTATCCACTCTCCCCATATTTATTCAATATAGTATTTGAAGTTCTAGCTAGAGCAATAAGAAAACAAAGGGAGATCAAGGGGATACAAATTTGAAAGGATGAAGTCAAACTTTCACTATTTGCAGACAATATGAAAGAATACATAAGTGACCCCAAAAATTCTACCAGGGAACTCCTACAGCTGATAAAGACCTTTAGTAATTTGGCAGGATACAAGATTAACTCAAAAAAAAAAATCAGTAGTCCTCCTATATACAAATGATAAATGGGCTGAGGAAGAAATCAGAGAAACATCACCCTTTACAATTGTCACAAAAAATAAAAAATACCTTGGGGTAACTCTAACTAAGCAAGTGAAAGATCTGTATGGAAAGAACTTTAAGTCTCTGAAGAAAGAAATTGAAGAAGATGTCAGAAAATGGAAAGATCTCTCATGCTCATGGCTAGGTAGCATTAATATAGTAAAAATGGCAGTCTTACGAAAAGCAATCTACAGATTCAATGCAATCACCATCAAAATCCCAACACAATTCTTCACAGACTTGGAAAGAACAATACTCAACTTCATATGGAAAAACAAAAAACCCAGGATAGCCAAAAGTATCCTGTACAATAAAATAACCCCTGGAAACCTCACGATCCCTGACTTCAAGCTCTACTATAGAGCTACAGTAATAAAAACAGCTTGGTACTGGCATAAAAACCGTCATGTGGACCAATGGAATCGAATTGAAGACCCTGACATTAATCCACACACCTATGAACATATAATTTTTGACAAAGAAGCCAAAACTGTACCATGGAAAAAAGAAAGCATCTTCAACAAATGGTGTTGGCATAACTGGATGTCAACATGTAGAAGGCTGCAAATAGATCCATATCTGTCACCATGCACAAAACTTAAATCCAAGTGGATCAAAGACCTCAACATAAATCCAGTTACTCTGAACCTGATAAAAGGGAAAGTAGGAAGTAGTCTTCAGTGCATTGGCACAGGGGGACCACTTCCTAAATACAACACCAGTAGCATAGTCACTGAGAATAAAAATTAAAAAATGAGACCTCCTGAAAAATGAAAAGCTTTTGTAGTACAAAGGACACAGAAAATAAGACAAAATGACAGCCTACAGAATGGGAAAAGATCTTCACCAACCCCACATCTGACAGAAGGCTGATCTCCAAAATATATAAAGAATTCATGAAACTAGACATCAAAATACAGAACAATCTAATTTAAAAATGGGCTTTAGAGCTAAATAGAGAATTCTCAACAGAAGAATCTCAAATGGCTGAAAGACATTTAAGGAATTGCTCAACATCCTTAGTCATCAGTGAAATGTAAATCAAAATGACTCTGAGATATCTTTCTATACGTTTCACAATGGCTATGATCAAAAACACTAATAAAAGCTTATGTTGGAGAGGATGTAGAACAAGGGGAACACTCCTCCACTGTTGGTGGGAATGTAAATTTGTGCAGCTACTTTGGAAATCAGCATGGTGGTTTCTCAGAAAATTGGGAATCAATCTCCCTCAAGACCCAGCTATACCACTCTTGGGCGTATACCCAAGGAATGCTCAATTATACAACAAAGACACATGCTCAACTATGATCATAGTGGCATTATTTGTAATAACTAGAACCTGGAAACAACCTAGATGCCCATCAACTGAAGAATGGCTTAAGAAAATGTGGTACATATACACAATGGAGTCCTACTCAGCAGCAAAAAACAAAGACATCATGAGGTTTGCAGGCAAATGGATGGAACTAGACAATGTCATCCTGAGTGAAGTAACCCAGACTCAGAAGGACAAACATGATATGTATCACTCATAAGTGGATACTAGTTGTAAAGCAAAGGATAACCAGACTACAACCCTCAGCTCCAGAGAAACTAGCTTACAAGTAGTACCCTAAGAGGGATGCATGGATTGCTCTGGGAAGGAGAAATAGATGAGATCTCCATGAACAAACTGGTAGTGACGGGAGCAATGGAGGTTAGGGTTGGGAGATGGAAACATAAGGGAACAGGATGTTCGAGCTGGAACAGGGACAGAGTTGGAGAGCAAGGAAAGAGATACTATGATAGATTGAGACATCATGGGAATAGGGAGAAACAACATGCTAGGGAAGTTCCCAGGAATCCACAAGGATGACCCCACCTTAGACTACTATCAATAGTGGAGAGGGTGCCTGAACTGGCCTACTCCAGTAATCAGATTGGTGAATACCCTAACTGTCATCATAAAGCCTCCATCCAGTAACTGATGGAAACAGATGTAGAGATCCACAGTCAAGGACCAGGCTGAGCTCTAGGAGTCCAGTCCATCAGAGAAAAGAGGGTTTCGATGTGCAAGGGACATCAAGATCATGATGGAGAAACATAGACAATCAAACCAAACTAGTGGGAACTCATGAACTGTGAACCAATAGCTGTGGAGCCCCCATGGAACTGGACTAGGCCCTCTACATAGATGAGACAGTTGTTTAACTTGAAGTGTTTAAGGGGCCCCCTTACAGTGGGATCAGTATCCATCCCTGATGCATGAGTGGGCTTTTTTGAGATGAGTGCCTATGATGGGACACCTTACATAGCCTTGGTGCAGGGGGAGGGGCTTGGACCTGCCTCAACTGAATGTACCAGGCTCTTTTGATTCCCCATGGGAGGCCTTGCCTTGGAGGAGGTGGGAATGGGGTAGGTTGTGGGGGAAAGTTGGGAGGCAGGAGTGAGGAGAGGGGGGGGTCTGTGATTGGTATGTAAAATGAAAAAATTTCTTAATAAAAATTCATTTTGCCTTAGCTAACATCAATGATCATTAATTCTACTAAAAAATAGGTAAGAGAGAGAGAGATGCAAGAATAGTGTGCTTTAGGCTCATTCAGTACTGCTAGTAAATGAAGGGTGAGTGAAAGGGGAAGTCAGACAACAGATGAGCAACTCAACACACAGCAGGCCTGGATTTGGAGGGAAAATCTGATGATGAGTTCTGTGTAAGAACAGAACTCACCATCTGGGATAGTTAAAGGGCAGAGAGCAGGTAAGAGTTGGCAAATATTCTTTTTTGGTCCACAGTTTGCCATTGCCAAGGGTAATCATTGATTTTAAGAATGTTAGGTGCTAGATAAAAAAACTTGTTTCTGGTCATTACTGGGGGTCCCTAAGATGAGGCAATCAAGAATCTAGAGAAATAAGTTATTAGAGTTCAAGAAACAAAATTACTGGAATTACTGGAATTGTCACATTCAACAAAGGGAGGAATTGTACAAGTTTGTGTGGCCTTGGCTAGCATCCTAATTTAGTTTCTATTGCTATGATCCACACCATGACCAACAGCCACTTGATGAGGAAAAGGGTTATTTCATCTTACGTCTTACATTCTGTTATGAAGGGAAATCAGGGTAGGGACTTGAGGCAGGAACTAAGGCAGAGGCCATGAAGGAATGCTACTTATTGGCTTCTTCTCCATGGCTGGCTCAGCTTGCTTTCACATACAGTCCAAGATTACCTGTTCAGGGTAGTACCACATACAATGAGCTGTACTCTCCTTTATCAATTATTTAAAAAAATGCCTCATTATCATGCCTTACAGACCAGTCTGGTGGAGACAGTTTTTACTTGAGGTTTCCTCTTCACAATGACCCTAGCATGTGTCAAGTTGACTAAAACTAACCAGCACTATGTTCAATGCAAAAAAATAATCTTTGTGTATGTGGAAAGTTAAGGGATTGAGATTGTACTTTTTAAGTTATTATCTATTTAGATCTGCTCAAATGCTTCCACCAGCTCTGGTGCCTTACAGCTTTATTTATGAATTGGACAAATAAATGACAAAGTGATTTTAATGTTCTTCCTGCCAGCATCATTGAACTTTTCTCAAATTTAAGCCACCTGGGAATCAAAAAGCTAGAAATCTATAAAAAAAATAGTAAGTATAATCAGAATCTATGAACCTCAACCTAGATGTGAAAGAAATGAGGGCATGGTAACTTGAAAACTGGGCTATGTAATCTTAAAAAGGTTCTTTTGTAAGAGTTATGGCTTCCAGTTTTGTGTTTTTATGGGATTTGTAAGTGTGCAAAAGTGTGCTTCTCTGTGTCTATATCTGTTTCTTGTCTTTTATTGGACTCTTTTCCTTCTGTTTATTTGTTTTGTCCTCTTTTGATTTGTTTGTTTTTGTTTTATCTTATAATATTTTATTATTATCCCTTTCATGCCTGTCTTTTTTTCTAAAAACCCAAAAAATGTAAATCTAGATAGAAGAGGAGGGGAGGAACTGGGAGGAGTAAAGGGAGGAGAACTTATAATCAGGATTTTTGTATGAAAAATAAATTTCTTAAAAAAAAAAAAGAAACCCAAATAGTTACTACATTGTTTTCCAAATAGATGAAGAGATAAGATTCCCAGAAGTAGTTAATGAGACTTGTAGAACATTTATATACAAGCAGAAAGAAAGTAATGTTAAAGAATTCTGGGTATAATTATAGTATTTTCAATAAAATATCATGGAAAAATACATCACTGCAGACTCAAATGTGCATTTATCCATTTCAGATATTAAGTACATGCATACATATGCACAAACATATTAATATATTCTTAGCAAATTTGAATGTAGAAAAAACTGATTTCCTCAAACTTTTTTCAAAGTATAAATTAGTGAGAACTCAGAGACAATTTGTGAGTGTGTAATGCAATTTGAATGGGTTATACTTTGGGTCACTTTTCCTATAAATCCATGAATGTTTGTCAGTTATGTAGAGATAAGCAGATTCACTATAATGTTTGTGATAGCAGAAGATTAAAATAACCCCAGTGTCTTTCATCTAAAGAATGGTGACTACACCATAGTATAGCAAATTAATAGAATTATGAAGCTGGTAACTTAAATAAGAGCACCTGGACATACTCATATCAAAACATCATAACACTTTCTAAATTAAGTTCAGTTCATATACAAGGTACTTGGTTTAATCATGGTATTTTCACACGTTATTGTACTTTATCCTCAGCATCCCCTCCCCTCACTGCTCTTGTGGGCCTTGTGATCCACACTGATGAGCTTCTTTTCTTTCCCCAGACAGCTGTGTGTGTTGTTTTCATATTACATCAATTCTGTGACCCTCTCTTTCTACCCCCACCTGAAGATCTCTTCTTCCACTCTGCATCCCCCTGTTGTAAATGAAATGCATAGTGTGCACAGTGTGTCATTCTTTGTGAAAAGTACAATTTCGGCATTTAAGAATATATAGAATGTGCCTAAATACGAGATCACTAACACCCCTTGCTTTTTGAGCCCTATGTATTAGAAAAAGCAGGTGAAGTCTTTGCAAAATAAATGAACTTTCTGCCCTTGAAATTAGTCAAAGCAGCCTGTCCTGCA
>CABHPQ010173212.1:0-40123 GCA_902168405.1 Peromyscus aztecus | reverse complement strand
CCCCGAGGCCTGTGTGTGTTTTACCACCACTACATCCCAACCCAAAGAGGGAAGCTGGGGTTTAAACACAGCCCAAGTCCTCCTGAAGGGCTGTGGGGACTGGGGACCCAGGGAATAAAAGGCTGTCTCTCTGTGGTTCTCCAGAAGGCCTGTCTAAACTGTGCTCATCCTCACTACAATGCCACAGCCCCACCCCCACCCAGTTCTCCTTCCAGGCAGGGGCCCGGACAAGGACCCCAAGCCCAGGAGTTAAGGACTGGGAGGCTCCGCACCCAAGTGAGTCCCTCACCTTGTGCTTTTTCATGGCCTTGGCAAGGCGGCCCACCACGTCTGTGTCCTGAACTCCCCGGGCCTTGAACTTCTTGGTCCATGAAAGCAGGAAGCCCTGTGAGGGTGATTAGGTTAATGGAAGGGGGTGTTCAGGCTGGACTGCCGCAGAAGACAGCAATGCTCCGAATCCCCGTGAGTTCTCTTTTCAAAGGCCAATCACTCCGATTCTTTGGGATTTCATCTTGTTTCTAATTGATGCATAATAACTGCATGGATTTATGGGGTATAGAGAGGGCCTTCGGTACACAATCCACTCAGGGCAATCCACATAACCACTACAAACAGGTATAGGGTTTTTGTGGTGAGAGTTATCTAGATTTCAGAAACAAGTGAGATGCATGTAGTTTGTCTTCCTGTGCCTGGCCTATGTCACTGACTTTAGTGTTCCTCCACATTCCCACAAGTGACAGAATGCCATCCTTTTGGTGGCTGAATAATAGTAGTCCCCTGTACACAGGTGCCTTTCTTTATCTACTCATCAGCTGAGAGACGCTTGGGTTGATTGCGTATCTTGCAGAGAGATTTTTTTAATGTTGCCTCGGGGGAATATTTTAGTAATTGAGACAACCTTCTTCACTCCTTTTATCTCAGTCCCAGGAAGCACAGTTGCTGAAGAGTCAGAACTCTGATTCATAGGACACTGGAGCCTCAGGTTTTTGTTTGTATAACAGAACCACCACCCACTCCCCCACCTCAGACTGCACAGGGAGATAACTCCTCTCAAAATATCCTGGGGTAGGGTATTTGCAGTATGTGTAGAATGTATGATTTCCATGATTTGTA
Source organism: Peromyscus aztecus (assembly GCA_902168405.1). Taxonomy (NCBI): domain Eukaryota; kingdom Metazoa; phylum Chordata; class Mammalia; order Rodentia; family Cricetidae; genus Peromyscus; species Peromyscus aztecus. The sequence goes on along the minus strand of CABHPQ010173212.1, from coordinate 39,010 downwards.
GGTCCCCAAAGAACTGACATGGCGTTACCTTATAATAACTTCCTGAGGGAACCCAATTTCTTTCTTTTTTTTTTTAGATTTCTTTATTTCTTTATATATGTATGCCTGCACACCAAAAGAGGGGAGCAAATCTCATTATAGATGGTTGTGAGCCACCATGTGGTTGCCAGGAATTGAACTCAGGACCTCTGGAAGAGCAGCCAGTGCTCTTAACCTCTGCACCATCTCTCCAGCCCCCAGAGAACTTAATTTCTACTTGGAAACATGGTTTTAAGTTGATTGAATGCTCAATTGTTCACAAATGGCATTTTCCGTCTGGAATTACAGGGTTTGGTTTGGTTTTCAGACGAGAAGAGAACTTGGAGGTGAACAGAATGGTCCAAGTCTATCCACCCAGTCGGGAGCAGCTGAGCCCAAGCTCACAGACTCTAGACACCCCCTTTCCAGTCCCCTCAGTTATGGACAAAGACATAGACAGGAAATAACTCTGGGTCTCCAGTCAGACCTCAGAACTCAGACCCATGATCAGCCCCAAGGTTGTGTTCTGGGCCACACTGCCACTGTGTGGCCACTGACACCAACTTCTGCCTTCCTAGGCTTGGGCAACCTTCTGGCTTCACCAAACAGGGAGATGAAATGGCTTCTCCCTTTGAGGTGCTAGAAGCAGAGGCAGGCAGATTGCTGTGACTCTGAGGCCAGCACTACATCTCCTGAAAGCCTAGAGATGTGCCCTTAGGGCCGCCGCAGACCTGTGACCACAGGGCGCAACAAGCCCTCCTGAGAACCCCTAAAGCATTCTGCCCCTCCACGCTGTGTCCAGTGCAGCACAGGATCAAGGCCCTGCATCACCCAGCGCTCTCTCTCTCTCTCTCTCTCTCTCTCTCTCTCTCTCTCTCACACACACACACACACACACACACACACACACGCTAGCAAAAAGTGGAGAGAAAGACCGACAGACCAGAATTGCATGCTGCTCCCCCGCACGTATCCACGTGCCCCAACCCTCCAGCCTTACCTCCTCCAACTTAGTCTGTCTGCAGGGAAAAGAGAAGGTAAAGCCCAGAGGCAACTTCTTCTGCGTCAGGTCTTTGGTTTTCATGAAGTCTGCCAGGCAGTCAGCCACGTAGTCAAAGAGCTGCAGGAGTGAACATAAGCACACGCTTGGGGCGCCGTCTCCAGGGGCCGGGGCGGTACCCAGGCCTACCCCTCCTGCCGGTACGTACCTCCGTGCCGTTCCCGCGGATGATCTCATTAGGCGTCGGGTAGAACTGACTCTCCATTTGCACCTTCTGCTTTCCCTCTTGAGAGACTTGCACCTTCAAGACCCGAAACTTGGATCCTCCAAGATCCAGGGAAAGGAATTCCCCGTTTTCTAGGAGAAACCAAAACTGTCACCATTCGGTAAAGGTCTCTCCTGCGGTGCAAGCTGGACATAAAGCAGGTGCTGTCCAAACTCACAACACCCATGGATTAGTGTTATTATTCCACTTCCTTGAGGGTTGGGGAGGATGGTCTTCAGTCTGCACTGTGCAGGAGGGTATGAGACCTGCTCCACTTGCTCATGCTGGAGAGAACGAGCGTGTTCACCGGGAAAAGGCACATGGGAACCCACTTTGGGCTGGGGTCTGAGGAATGAGCCTTGAGCGTGGAGACTATTCTAGCACGCTGTATCTAGGAAGAAAGCTGTTGTGCCAACCACACGGGAAGCTCAGATAAAGGCAGGAGGAAGAGAGGAGTGCAGTACGGAGAGGCTAGCCCCACACAAGCCTCAGTCCTCAGAGGGAAACACTCCGTGAGTGGAGGGCAGCAGGGACCAGATGACAGACATTAGTGCACCAAAGACACTTAATTGGGGGGCATAATCTCTCCAACAGGAGCAGATAGTCCAGCACCCAGCCTGGCCTGAGAAGGATGCTTCAAAGGAAGATACAGAATGATGCGTGTTTTGGGGAGGCACTTCACCCTGATGACACTGCTGTTAGCCACATGGATGGGAAGATCACCTCCTAACTAACGAAGTGTTTGTAAAGAACAATCTACGCCTGCAGAGTGGTTTCATACACCAGGTGTGCACATCGAAGAGAAATTCCATGCCTGCAAACGGCAGTGTTTGATGTCAGACAGTGGCAGCCTCAGCTACCTGTGTATCAAGGGTCAGCTGGACAGTCTGTCACTCCTAGTGAACCTTGAGCTCTAATGCAGAAGAACATCCCCAGCAGACAGCAAAAGCAGAAGACACAGGGAGGAAGCTCACAGGCCCAGTCCCCCCAAGCTGAACGCACAGAGGTCCCTCCTTTAGGGTTTCCATGAAATTCGGTGTGCCTGCTTCTCAGTCCCCACGTCCTTGCACAACAAATATGTCTGGACTTTTTCCAGAGGTTTCTCTATTCTGGCAATCCAAGGGTTAAAGGCTGAGGCTTAGCCGGCCAGAACAGGACTGTGCAAACTGTCACATATGTAACTCTCTGGGAACCTAGCTTGCAAGCAGCTGTGACTGTAGAGGAGCCTGCAACTCTGCATTTCTAAACACGCCTCCAGCTAGCCAAGGTGTCAATCATTTATAGATCCAGGCAGCTGGATTTTCATTTCAGAAAACATCTAGAGATTATCTCCTTTGATCAGCACTGAAAGGAGCCCAGGGGAATGGTTTAAGGTCTCTTACTGGGCCAAGGAATCCAGGCACAAAATCCTGCTCGCTTATCACATTCATCCCAGCAAGAGGCACTCTCTGGGTGTGTTGTACCAGTGTGGACGTCATACACACATTCACAGAACACCTACTGCATATCAGTGTCAGTTGCCGGGAGGCCGAGAGGACAGGGTGTGAGCACCCTGGGGAGCTTATCAGAAGTACAGTGCTAGATAGGAAAAATGCTCTGCTTGGGAAGCACCGGAGAGGTGAGAGCCGCAGCCAGCTCCCCACGGAGCTAAGACAGAGCGGAGTGTGAAGAGGCAGTCAGGCAGGAGGAGCCTGGGTCCCAGGGATGGAGGTGGGGTAGGGGAGTGAGGGGGAGGGGTCTAAAGAGTGTAGGGGGAGTGAGTCACAGAAGGTGACAGTGAGCCACAGAGAGAGTTTAAAGAGGGAAGGCCAAACCTGCTGAGAATTTGGGATAAAGGCCTCCAGCCAGAGGGGGGTTGCCCTGCTGCAGAGATGGGAGGTGGCAAGCTGAGAACTGGTTAGTGTCGGTTCCTCCCTCTGCCCTGCATTACACCCTTATCACTGTGCAAACACCTTGCTCACCGGTGACTCAAGATGTCATTTCAAGGAAACCATGTGGTGTGTATGATCCCTTCCACGTGGTGTGACTCTAACCCCTGAGGAATGCCTTCCTGGACCCTGGGGGAGGGAGGCTCTGCCCAGGCAGAGCAGGAGAACAGGGTAAGAGGGGCCTCGAACAGAATAGCCTCCCTCTGTGGGGCTGCAGAGAGGCCTCAGTCGGTAAAGTGATTGCTGCACAAACATTAGGACCTGAGTTTGGTCCCCAACACCCATGTAAAAAGCCGGGCACAGTGGTGCATGTCTGTAATCCCATCGCTGGGGAAGCAGAGGCTAGAGGATCCCCAAGTCTAGTGGCCATCCAGCCTAGCCAGTCAGTGAGCTCTAGGTTCAGTGAGAGAGAGGTAGAGAAGCAATTGAGGAAATCAACTGATAGCAACCTGTGACCTCCCTACTCATGCACATGCGCGGACGCACATGCACGCACACACGCGCACACACACACACACATACATACACACACACACACACCTGTACTCACACATGTGTGCACCTACACACACACAAACATGCACAAAAAAAATAGCCTCTTAAGACGGGGGAGGTCCTCAGAAACGGGGTTCCCTTCCCTCCATCACTGCCAGAGCCTGTGACTCAGCTACTTCCCATTTCCCATACAGTGTCCCCTAAGAGTACCCTGTGGCCAAATACACAGATTTCTGGAGACCTATATTTCCCAGAGGAAGGCTTGGGAACCATGTTTAGGAATTGCTCGAGTGCACTAGGATCTTATGCCTTGGCAAGTCTGAAACCTGGGTCCTGCGGCCACACGGCCCATCAACCTGGTCTGAGTAAGCACATCGGGGCTTTAAGACTCACCCTGAACCCCAACAAAGAATGGAGGCAGAGGCCAAGGAGAGAGCCTGCTCCATGTGATCCAAGGATCACACCCTTACAGTCCTGAAATGGGTGTGTCCCTTGCACTGTCTGGGCGGCTGGAGAGGAAGCCGAGGCCACAGAGCACTCACTCTTAGGACTTTTGGTCCCAACAAAGAATGGTCCATGTTCCTTCCTGACCAAGAGACTGGGAGGCCAGTGAGGCTCAGTGGGTCACCCCTCAGGCAGGCTGAGAAGGTTATTTATTTATCGGAGAACTGGGGACAGCATTTACAGGAGTGTGTGTGTGTGTGTGTGTGTGTGTGTGTGTGTGTGTGTGTGTGTAGAGGGGTCAGAGGCCAGCCTGGTCTCCTCCTCCCACCCTGTCTGAGGCAGGGTTTCTTGGAGGCGGCTGTGCACACAGGCTAGCTGGCCCAAGCACTTCCAGCAATTCTCCATCTTTCCGCAAGAGCGCTGAGATTGCAGATGTGCACTGCTGGATCAGGCTTTACTACGTGGGTGCTAGGGATCCGAACTCACATTTCGGCAGCAGGTGCCTCACCAACTGAGCCATCTCCCCAGCACCATTTGAGAGACTTTTAAAATACCTCAACCTACCCAAGCGCTGTGGCACACACCTCCATCAGCCTGATCTACATATCGGGTTCTCAGCCAGCCAGGACTACATAGCAAGACCCTGCCACGAACACATGCAAACACACATACACGCTCCATTCATAGGATCTCATCAGATGTCAGTGGTGGGGCTCGAAAAACAACACCCTGAGAGCCTGGAGGGAGCAGGAAATATGGGAAGGACTTAGGGGGAAGCAGACGGTCCCTTCCACTGACAACCTGCACATCGGTGCGATGCTCTAACTCTCCTGATGTGGACCACAGAACAGTAGCCCTAGTATTTACCAAGGGCATCTGATTATTAGAGACTCTGGGTCCCGGGACCTAAGAGACACAGAATTGCATGGCACTGTAGCATGTAACCAGAGGTCATCAGAGGACAGTGACACAGGGTATTTGTCTCCCAGGTTGAAGGGAAGAGTGCTGGAGAACTTGAGTCTCACCTCTCAACTTTCTGAAGCAGCCCCACAGCCACCAGCCTCCCCAAGGCCACTTTCCCCTGCTCTGGAGCCGCACCCAGCACAGGTTAGGAGGACTTAGCCCTGGAGCTCCTCACCACCCACACACACCCCATGACTCAGGTGTCCAGGTGACCCTAGATGACCTGTCAAGGACAACAGTCCCTGCAGCACTCTCCTCTACTGTCAGAGGCAGGGCCCAGATTTCAAAGTAGGGTTCTGACGCTTCAAATCCTATGTCCCTCTATATCAGTGGTTCTCAACCTATGGGTCGCTACCCCCTTGGGAGTTCAATGACCCTTTCACAGGGGTCAACTAAGATCATTGGAAAACACAGATATTTACATTATGATTCCTAACAGTAGCAAAATCACCGTTATGAAGTAGCAAGGAAAGTAATTTTATGGTTGGGGGTCACCACAACATGAGGAACTGTATTAAAGGGTCGCAGCGTCAGGAAGGTTGAGAACCACTGCTCTAGGTAGTTAGTATACTGGCCACAAGCACCCACCTGCAGGAAAGGATGCAATGCCTCCCCCATTGCTGCCTCTTGGGCCTCTCACCTAGCAAGACAAGCTACTCTGACCCAAGCATTGCCCCCAGAATCCTGCTAATCCAATCGGGGTCCCCTAAGCAGGCTGCAAGCTTCAGCCTTTGAGCCTTCCTCTGAGCACTGACATCCTGAATCTGGGGGAGCCTCTTGCTTCCCAGTCAGACCTGGCAACAGCAGTCACCCCATGATGTTCTAGGAGGATCATATGATAGAGAGACCCCAGTGTTCCACGACGGCACTGTGTGCTCAAGAAAAAACAGCACTTCTCTTTTCTCTTATGACCGAAGATGGAGAGCTGGGTGGGAGCTCATGGATCCTTCCAGGGAGCGCTTGGCTATGGTGATTGGAAAATAGTATCTCCCCCTCACCCACCCCACACCCCACCAAGTCCACATCCTATTCCCTGGGCCTATGTTAGGGCACACGGCAAAGGGAATTAAGGCTGTAGGTTGCAGGCACAATCAGAATCGTCATCACCTGACCTTTACGTTGAGAGATTAGCCTGGATTATCTCAGTGGGCCTGGTGTAATCACAGGACCTTCAGATATGGAAGAGGAGGCAGAGAAAGATCTGAAGGCACGCTGTTGGCCTTGAGGATGGAAAGGAGCACAGGGCAAGGAATGTGGGTGCTTCTAGAGGCTGGAAAAGGTAAGGAAACAGAGTTCTGCCTTGACTGCCACCCCCACCCCCACCCCCCAGAGTCTCCAGGAGGAACAAAGCCCTGCTGACAGTTTGTGTTTAGTCCAGTGAGACCCATTTCAAACTCCCGACTTGGTGAACTGTGGCAGAATATGTATCCGGTTAATCCACAAAATCTGTAGGAATGTTACCAGAGTCTCCGGGAACCACGTTTAGGAGCTGCCACAGGTGGGCAGATCTTATGCTCAGGCAGACATGAAACCTAATGGAGACTGCTGGGACCACCCATCATCTGAGTCTGTGTGGACTACATCAGAGTTCCTGGGCTCATCCCCAACAACAGAACAGCAACAGAGACCCAACTGATAGGAGCTGAGAACGTGGCTCGGTGACAGAGACTTGTCCAGCATGGCCGAGGCCCTGCGTTTGGTCCCAGCCCAGCATATGGATAGGCCAACTCTCTAACAGATAAGGAAACAAGGCTAAGCACTGACTGAAGTCACTACAGTGTGACAGAGCTGGGCCTGGAGCCCAGATTCTTGGATGGCCACTTCGTATTACTTCACCACACACTTCCTTTCAGTACTCACTATTTCTAGCCTGGAATCTAGAGACCTAGGAGAGAAGGCCACATACCATTCATTCAACACGTGTGCCAAGGGCAGGTATTTGGTAAGTGCTCAGAACAATGTGGTAGCTAAGCCCTGGCTTCTGGAAACTGTCACCCACAACTGTGACAAGGGTTCTGACAAGCCCCTACCCCAGTGTGGGGACACTTCCTAGAGAGAGGTAGCGATTGATCTCGGGCTCCATTTAGAAAATTAGGGTGCCACTCACAGGGGTAAGAATGGGGGACTCAGCAGCAGGGGAGCAGACAGAATGAGTGGGGTCACAGTGGGCAGAGGGAAATCCAGGGGCCTCTGCCTGTGGACCCCAAAAGTGTTCAGGTGGCAGGACTGAGGCAGAGAGAGGAGGGAGGTTGGAAAGGGATGGGGGCAAGCAATAGGTTATCCATCAGCTTAGGAGCTGGGCTGGGATGGGAGGGAGGGGTCCCGGTCACCCTGAGCCCCGCTCACCTGAGCCATCTGGAATGGCCCTGACGAACGTGGGCAGCATCTTCACTGATGCGGTGGGGTTGGTATCCTTCCCCAGGCCTTTCTCCATCTCAGCCTGGAACCGGGTCATGATGTCCACGAGGGTCTCGTCTGAGAGCCGCATGTGATACAGGAATCTGTCCACCTGGAACAGACACAGGGTTGGCCAGATTGGCTCCTGGGGGTGCTTACCCTCCCGGCTGAGGCCGTGAACTCCTGACTCTGGGGACAGCTTTGTCATGGGCACTCCTGAGGTTCCTTACTGCACTTCATCAGCTGGGGACGAGGCAGGGAGGTAGAAGAACAGAATGGGAGACTAAGACAGGGCAGATCGGTTCCTCTGAAGGTCGAACTGTGGAAGAAGTGGTTCCCTGTTGACAGTTGGTGGGGGGTGGTGCTTAAGCATCTAATCCCAATTCAGGGCTATCTGAATCTCTCCGCTAGGAAGATCAGCTATGCCTCGAATCTCAAGTTCCTACACTTCTCTCTCTCTCTCTCTCTCTCTCTCTCTCTCTCTCTCTCTCTCTCTTTTTGTTTGTTTGTTTTTGTTTGAGACAGGGTCTTACCATGCAGCCATGTAAAGCAGGGTAGCCTAGAACTTGCTAAGTTGCCCAGGCTGGCTTCAAACTAGTGATCCTCCTGACTCTGCCTCCTGAGTGGGATTGCAGGTATGTGTCACCATGCTTGGCTGACCATGGAAGTTTTTCTCCATCCAACCGATATATCCAAACACGTTTCTCTTTGCTTATTGGCTGACAGGAAGTTAGAACTAGGTTTGATCAACAACCGCAATCTTTCTCTAAATTTGTATTTAAATGAGGTAGTGATGCTGTCCTAATGCAGATGAAGTGTTGTTTTGCTTTTTGAGATGGAGGCTCACTAATTAGAAGTTTAATTTTTGTTTTTGTTTTTGTTTTTCGAGACAAGGTTTCTCTGTGTACTTTTGGTGCCTGTCCTGGATCTCGCTATGTAGACCAGACTGGCCTCGAACTCACAGAGATCTGCCTGGCTCTGCCTCCTGAGTGCTGGGATTAAAGGCGTGCGCCACCACCACCCGGCTTAGAAGTTTAATTTTTTTTTTTTTTTTTTTTTTTGAGACAGGGTTTCTCTGTGTAGCTTTGCGCCTTTCCTGGAACTCACTTGGTAGCCCAGGTGGCCTCGAACTCACAGAGATCCGCCTGGCTCTGCTTCCCAAGTGCTGGGATTAAAGGCGTGCGCCACCACCGCCCGGCTAGAAGTTTAATTTTTAAAGCCATGTCAAAGCCTGGCATGGTGGCACATACCTGTAATTCTAGCACATAGGAGGTAGAGGTGGAAAATCAGGAGCTCAAGGTCATCCTTGGCTATATAGGGACTTCAAGGTCAGCCTGGGCTACACATACCTCAAAACACAAAAACAAGTCCTGTCCACTTGCTATTGGAAATGAGATGCCATTTAGCCAGGATTGAGGCAGAGGACCACTGCCCCAAATGCCAGAAGTTATAAAAATCACCGTGGTGTGTTCAGTCCCCTTGATGGTAACATGTCACGGCAGGAATGGCAGTGGAGTGTCTCAGTCAACTGCTGATGACATACTGTCATCATTCTCAGGCTCGTGAGAGTGGCTTATAGATAGGCAGCAGGAAATAGCTTCTTACATTCACTGGGCACCATCTCCTCCCATCCAGGTCCCAAGGAGGCCTGATTCCAGGCACACCCCGAGAAGGAGAACACTATCCAAGTCAGAGAACACGTTGCATTCTTCAAAGTGTTGTGCATGTCACCCCATCAAACCTCCATGACCCTTTAAGATGTCTAGATAAGGTCAAATTTCCATCCCTAGCAGAGATGAGGAAGGCAAGGGTCAGAGCCCTATAGAACAACAGAACTGGAGTATCGCCCTCCCTAGCTCCACAGAGAGGCAGAGAGAGGCCGGAAAACTACCAGAGGCCCACCAACCAAAAGAGGACAATTGAGCTTTCAGCATATTTGAGAAGACAGGATGTAACCAGGTCACGCTTCGTTAGGACTTCCTGTCTGGCTGTTGATGACTAATTGGTTGGCACCAACTTGTACAAATGGAGAAAACTGGGTAGAAAGGACATGATCCAAGTAACTGGGGCAGAGGAAGGACAGAATGACCTATGAGGGAACTCAACTTGGTCCTTCACTGTCCTGCCAAAACCCCAGATAGAGCCCTGAACCTACCCTACCGCTCAGCCTAAGCACAAAGAGCTTCTCCAGACGTACAGACTGCCACCTCCCAGAAGGCTGGGGGCGGGGCATGGGTGAGCTGTCAGTCCTGAGCACCTTCAGTCACTGCTGCTCTTTCACGTGAGCGTCAGTCAGTCACGGGAGAAAGAATGTCAACTTAGCGGGTTCTTGTTTGTTCTTTGTATCTTCCTAAAAACAGTGAGGGGAGGCATAATGTTGGGACGAAAAAGAAAAAGCACCGTCTTCAGTTCAGACAGGTGATCCGGGCCTGTGTAAACGGGACACATGTCCCAGGCACAAGGACACGAGTGACAGGAGCCCAAGCCGCTTCCTCAGACTTCCAGCCAACAGGGACTAGGAGAGGGGACCAGCGTTAGAGAGCCTTGAGGCTCCAGCCTTCTCGGTTACAGAAGGAAAGGGCCCGAGGGCCAGAAGAGCACTCAGTCCAAAGGTCTCATGCTATGAACTGAATCATAAACGGGCTCCACACTTTGGCCTAATGATTTTACTTCTGAAAATTCATTCTCAGAAATTTACCCCAAATAGGGAAAATAATAAATATATGCCACTGTTCGTTGTAGCGATTTTTTTTTTTCCATTGAGGGAACTGGGTTTCTATGTTGGGTTATATCAGGAAGCAATTTCAAGGGAGAACCTGAATATTCTTGTTTTAATATAGTAATGTTTTAATTGTTGAATGTTTTTGAAAGTTTCCAAATAGTGGACAAGAGGGAAAAGTGAAATGTTATAGCACACATCCACTTAACAGATGATGAGGAAGACACTGAAAGGTGATCATGTAGAAGACAGAGAAGTGTGTACAGGAGGCTGTCTGAGTCGATGCACAAAGCCCGCCAACCCAACTGCAAAAGCACACATGTGAGCAGAGCGCAAGGCTGCCTACAGAGCACAGGGGAAGGCTTGGGACTGGAAGAAATTCAAGTTAACATCTCCACATTTTTGCAATGTTGACTTACTAAACTGTAAATACACACATACACACACACACACACACACACACACACACACACACACACACTCACTTATTGAAAGCCCAATCCGTCCTGTTCTTATGAATGAACCATCTGTGGGTCAGTGACCAGGTCCAACCCAGCATTATCAATAGGTCAAATATGTCAATATATTGAACTGCAAATCAATGTCATACAGTGGCCTTCTTTTTGTCTTAATGTCATTCTGAGATTTCCAAACACGGTTCAAGGGTCTGACGAGTAGTCTTTGCAGGCAAGCATGTCCCAGGACCTTGTCAACTCCAAGCAGGAAGTGTGCACGATGCCGGGCAGGAAACACGGGGAGAATCACCACTCCAACAATGCCCTTTGCCTTGTGACAATTGATTTTGACCTGTGGAGGAATGTCCTCCAAGCTGTGACTCAGACCAACTACAAACCAGCCTACCCACAAGCCAAGGGACCTGCTGGGTCCTTGCTTAGGGTGGCTTCCTAGGACTCTGACTTTCTTGCTTTCCATGGTGAGGGAAGGAACTCAACCCAGGAATTGACCAAGGCTGGCCCTTCTTGCAGAAGGGTCTGGTATACATCAGTGGAGCCTGTGCTTGGGTTGGTGGACAGACGTGCTCCAGACTTATCCCAGGCTAGACCAGAAGGCCAGCCACCATAAGGAGCCAAGGAAATGAAGTGACTTTGCAAAGTAAAGGTTCCAAAGTTTCCAAGACTCCCTTAGGGGCGGCATCTCTGCCACACAGGGAGAAACTAAAGTGAGCTCTGAAGCAGGGCGGCAGAGGGTTTTACACTCCTCGAGCAGTCAGCAGAGGGCTCTGCAAATCTAGTCAACAAAGGACAGAATACAATAATTGTTAAAACGGAGCAGTTTCTACTCTCCGGCTTGCTGCTGGCTCTCCCGGGAATGCAGTCAGAGGGAGTTCACTCACCAGCACGGGAGGGCTACAAGGGACCACACTCCCTCTCTCACATTTCAAAAAGCATTTTGAAGGCTACAAGAGGCTCTGCCAATTTCAGCTTGACCCTCGCTTCACTTTTAATGCCTGGATGACCTTGGCTGAGTCTGGCTGCCTGGAGGACCGCTATTTCTATCAACTGAGATGCTACACGCCTTCTAAGGGCAGCAGCCAGTGAGTGACCAGTGAAACAGGCTGGGCTCATTTTAGCTGTCAGGAGAAAGTCCTGATTTCATCAGTCAACATAGCCCATCTTGATTTTGTAGACTGGTACCTGGGGCAAAGTAGACAAAAATCCACACCATTCATCGGACACCACTGGCCAATAGCACATGCTAAAAAAAATTACAACTGTATAGAAATTCACATCCCAGCCATGCCTAGTGGCATGACCTTGTCATTCCAGGTACTTGGGAGGCTGAGGCAGGAGTCTGAGACCAGTGTGGGATATAGAATGAGACCCTGTCTCAAAATAAAGAAAACCCACATTTCCTCTTGGTGCCCTTATTTTATGTGATTTCAAACAGATGAATAATCAGATACACATTGAAAAGTTCTGATTCTTTACAAATGACTCACCTCCATTGTGGCCTCGCCCCTAAATGGCCCTGAATTGGGCATAAAGTTCTTTGAGCTTTCTAAAGACTTCCATGTCCCACATTTGCCAAGAACTTCTGACTGAAAGGCAGGACTCGGGACAGTAAGAAATGTGGGGGCCTTGCTACCTCTTCCCCTCTGAGATTTTTACTGCTATTGGCTCCCAGTATCTTTTCTAATAAGGTCTCTTAAATATTTTCTTTCCATGCTGGGGCTTGAACCCGGGACCTCACACAAGCTAGGTAAGCACCCAACCACTACCCTACCCCCAGTGCCTTAATCCCTTTTGATGAGAGAATCAGTTGAGTCTGCCGGTGTAGACAGCCAGACACCTCAGTCCTTACCTTCTTGACCTGATCCTCCTTCAGCTTGCTGAAGTAAAACGCCATCAAGTGGACTGCAAACATGTTTCCGAGTTGGGTTGTTCCTGAGACGGGCAGAGATTTCCGTACAGTCGCTGCTCTCCCCCCGTGGAGCGCTGCACACCTCTCGTTCAGGCTGGGAGCTGGGTGCTGGAACTAAATACTCCCAGCTGCTCGGTTCAATGATTAAACTTCGCCCGTCTCTGGTCCCTCCCTCTGCCACACACTCAACTGTCTAACAGGAGGCTCCGGTGGGAGCTGCGGGCCAGCAGAGGGGGAGGCTGGGGATTGATGGGTTGACTGTTTGAGAAACGGGCACCACAAAACCTTGTTTCCAAGCAACTCTCTCACGCCAGTGCTTCAAGCCCACTCAGCCGAGGGAAATCTTGTGAGGAGCTGGGGGACAAAACACAGCCAACTTTAAGCAGTGGAGCTGCTCTGCAGGTAAACCCAGTCCCAGGGTTCCTCTTTTTTCCTCAGCAGGGCGACAGAACTGCACACTCCCAGTCCCTCTGAGGCACCTTCTCAACTGAGACCGATCAGTGTCCCGGTCCTGCAGATTCCAAAAATACTGAGACCATTCCTCTACCGTGGAAGATGAACCCTTAGCTCGGTTAATGAAAACCAGTCAATACTCGACAGTGGAAAGTCAGACAGCCTTTATTTCACAGGGAGTAACTTGGGGCTGAGCAGGGGTGAGGTGGGGGGTGTTAAGAGCAAATGGAAGCCACCAGGCCTCACTGGAGGTGCTGCTGCAGACAGACACTGAAGTCACAGGTGGGAAGGGTGTGCTGCCTTGAGACACCTGGTTCCTTACCCACCTCCCTCATCATCCACGATGTGAGAACAAAGACCTTTGCTCTCCTCCCAGTCACTGGCTGGCTAGTGGATCCAGTAAGCCCAGATTAACGGCCGCTGCCAGGCATGGGGGGGGGGACGACTTCATTAGTCCCATCTTATAGACGACAAAGGTAGCCCTGAACTAAGTGACTCACTCGAAATCACACTTGTAAATGCTTCAGCCAGGAAGCAGCCCCAGAAGTTCGATTCCAGGGACCAGCTCATGACCAGCACCTGCCCCTCTTCCTCAGCGCAATACTTATGTGGTAACTAAGACTCTGCTGGGTTGAGTTTTAGCTAGCCCAAAAATTCACACAGCGTAGGACTTCAACAGACCCTTCCCAGCAGGGAACGGGGTTCCCTGGAAAACAATTCCCTGACTCTGCTCTCCCCAACACTAAGGAAATTCGCTGGAAAGTTAACAGCTGACTAACTAGATGGCTGTGGGCACCCCAGAGTCGTGTCTCCCACTGTCCAAGTGACCTCTGGATAAGCTCCGTCACTCTGGTCTGCTTACAGCCTTAGCTTTGTCCTCTTTTCTTCTGCCCAATCTTACCCATCAAAACAATGGCTGACCACTGGCAGGCAGGGACCTTCCACAGTTGCCTCTTCAGAAACCACTGGAAGTCTGGCTTAGGCCAGTTTGGATTAAACAATTATACACTTTCCACAGACTGACCTAGCTACCTCCCGGATGGGGAAACCTCGACCCTTGCAGTCTGTTTACCCCCAAACCGTGACTTTTATCTCCTTCACTTATCTCGTAAGCAAACAAAAGGTTAACCTTCAGTTTCCACTCAGTCCCCAAAACGCACAACGGCTGGAATTCAGAAATGGCCTCGGACAACATGCTGGGCAGGCTGCCTGTCCACGAAGGATACTATCACCTTAATTCCCTCTCAAGTGCCTGTGGCACCAACTGAGGTCATCCACTCCAGGCTGGGATACGAGGTGAGAATGGGCAGTGGGCACAAGGAAAACACTATAGCAGAGCTCTCTGCAGTCTCCAGGTGCCTGTGAGGCAGGCAGGCAGCCTGTGGACTCTCTCCAAGCAGAGGACACTAGGCTGTCCCTGTTACATGGCACACCATCTCTCACCTAAGCACATCGGCATCTACCTTCCAGGTGTGAATCAGCTGAGTAACCCGGGAGGTTTAATGATTGTTAAAGATTACGTGCATCCAGACCCTTCAACTTACAGTACCAAAATAAACTAATTGGGTGGGCTTGCCATTTTCTCACAACTGTCCCTGGGTGTTTCGCCCTTATTAAAGCTCTGGGTAGCTAGTCTAAAATGTCTGGGTGTCAAGTTGTGGACTTTGCTTAAGGACATATGTGAGGGTTCTCACTGTTGTGACAGCACCTCAACACAGGAAGTGGAGTTCTCTATACACACTTGTCCACTTCCACAGAGCGCTGCTTTAACCCATGTGGCCTCATCTAAGCCCAAAGCAACATCTGCTCTTCTTTAGGTACTGAGCCTGACAGGTGGTCCAGACAGCCCAATAAAACCATCCTAGTTAGGAAACAGGTGGAGTTTACAAGGTGCTTTGCAGCTTTACTTCCTACGGCAGTGACCACATTCTCCATTTTACAGATGGAGGAGTAGAGCCCCAGAGCCCCACTGGTATTTGGTGCAACAGAAATTCAAACGCAGGCAGCCTGGCGCCAGAGCCCAGGGACGTCTGGGGACTTGTCTGGAAACAGGCCGGCCCCAGCGAGCAGTGGCATGCACAGGCCCTGGGTTCTCACTCTGGCTCTCCTTCCCTCAAGGTGAAAGGCCAAGGCCGTATTTTCACAACCACCCTGCTGGTCACTCTGACAATGGAGGCAAACTAGAGATCACAGGGAAGGAGGGTAGCTTACACTGGGCACACCAAAATCATCACCTGACTGAAGTCTTCTCAAGGCTGAGGACCCCTCCTAAACTCCTACTTCATCTCATCCCATGGTCCCTGAGGAAAAGAAAATGTGTGCAGCCTTTTCCATCCATTCAGTAAAACACATCCATAAACCACGAGAAGGTACCAGTTCCACTCACAGAGTGATAGGCAGTCAGGAACGTTGTCAAAATTCCGCTACTGGCTGAGCATGGTGGAGCACGACATTAGTCCTAGCACTCAATAGGCAGAGGCAGGCGGACATCTATGAGTTGAGAGCAGACTGGTTTACATAGTCAGTTCCAGGCTAGCTGGGCTACACAGAGACCCTGTCTCAATAAACAAACAAACAAATAATACATCATAACGTCTACACTGTGTTTCCTGCAATGTAAGTCCAAAATTAAACTGTTCATAGTACAAATCAGTCTGAGCAAATGACACTCAGCTAGCTGCACAAGAATGTGTGGGAACAATGTCCACACACAGGAAACCAATGCAGAAACTTCCAAACTGCCACCATGACAGTGACTGCTGTGTCTTCACGGGAGTAATCACAAATGAAGCCAGTGTTCGGCAGCTTCCTAAAGAATGCCACCAGACCTGTTACTCACCTAGAAGAGAAGGGATGCTTAGGAAGAAGTTAATGCCCAACCCTTTTCAAATCATACCCGAACATCTGCAAAACATGACAGGAAGACAAACCCATTCAAGGAAATGCAACTCATAGGGCAGAAGATAACCAGCCTGTAGAAGCAAATGAGACTTCTGATTAGACATGGCATAAACCCAAGTGCACAGGGCTGGAGAGATGGCTCAGCGGTTAAGAGCACTGCTCTTCCAGAGGACCTGGGTTCAATTCCCAGCACCCACATGGCAGCTCACAACTGTCTGTCTGTAACTGTAACTCTAGTCGCAGGGGATCTGACACCCTCTTCCGGCCTCTGGGGGGCAGCAGACATGCACCTGATACATAGACATACATACAAGCAGAATATCCATACACATAAGTAAAAATTTAAAACCAAAACCAAAACAAGATCTAAAATGACAAACTAAAAAATAAATGAACAAACAAGAAAAGCAGAAGAAACTCCAGGATCTAAAAGCCAAAGCCCCAGTGAAGGGCCCACAGGCCACAAGCAGACTTGAATGGGCAGAAGGCTGTTCCTTGGGCCTGAAATGAGGTGACTCTTGGGTTACCACTTAAACACCCAGGTTTCCTGACACGTCTCTTGCTGTGTATAGTGAGAATGAAGTGCTGTCCTGGAGTCTGTTGTACATTGCAATAATCTTTTTTAAAAAACAAAACATCGTCTCCAGTTTACATTCAGCTAGTCCTACCTTAGCTGTGAGTTTAAAGGAAATCCACTCTGGAATCCTGCCTGAACTTGCTGCTTGTCTTTGCTGTACCCTGAATTCTGTAGCTACTCTGAATTAAGACAACTCATTTAAAAGGCAAAACAAATAAATGTAACTTTTAAAAGTTTAAAGACACTTTTGTGAACATTACACATTACTTACAGAATTTTAAAAATGAAATTAAATGGGTGTTAGGGACACAGCTCTATGGTAGAGCACTTTCTTGGCATGGCCAAGGTCCTGGATTTGATCCTAAAAGAACCAATCCCGTCTCATCACAATCTGCTACAGGCACTGTGGATTTTCTTGCAAAGAATTATCAACATTACTGTATGTACTTAAAGGTACATATGATGGCAGTTTAAGACATCACTGCCCGCTCCTCCGTCCCTCCCTCCCTGCAAGGCTCAGCAAACCCTGCAGGAGACGTAAGAGCCGGAGGATGGGGCGGCGTGCTGTGCAATGCTGTCCTCAGAGACAGGACATGTCTGCTGCACATCAACTCACAGCAGCTACCTGCACAAGACCTATACAAGATCAAGCCAGTTAAAAATTCCAGCACGGAGTGCAAGGGGCTGCAGAGGCAGCTGATGGCTGCTGGGGGACAGAGTCACTTTTCTTCAGAAGTGTAACCACTGAGTAGATTCCCCAGGCCCTAGTGGATGGTTCTACACCCATATGCATATGAGCACTAACTGGATTCAGGGGATTAAAAAACAATAAAAAAGGAGGACATTAAATGGGGAGGAAGATGTGATGGGGAGTCCCAGGTGAAGTTGAGGGGGGTATGGAGGGGTGGATTATGAACAAGATACATGGTATACATGTATGAAAAATTCAGATAATGATGATAATAAAGGAAGCTACTAAGCCCCACTAAGTACCAGATACTCCCATCAGAGCACACAGTGAGAACAAAGAGGTGATACTCTTTAGGCAGATTCTAAGACAGTAGTCTTAAAGGGCAAACTCTAATTATGCTAGAAACAACTTCTTAAATTTGGTCTTCAGGCTGGAGATGGCTCAGTGGTTAAGAGTACTTACTATTCTTCCAGGTGGTCTGAGTTCACACCCCAGCACCCACAGGGTGTCTCACAACGACACACCTGCAACTCCAGCCCCAAGGGATCTGATGCCCTCTTCTGGCTTCTACAGGCATGCACGTAAGTAGCATACATTCACACAAACACACGTAACATGTAAACTACAATGTTTTAAAATATTTGGTCTTCATCAAAGAATTTAAAAGATAAAAGGTAAATGTCTTCAATGCTCAATCCTACATGGACTGGTAATTCTGTTTATAAAAACCCAGGTTTCTAGCCAGTGGTGGCACAGGTCTTTAACCCCAGCACTCAGGAGACAGAGGTAGGCAGATCTCTGAGTTCAACGCTAGCCTGGTCTAGAGCAGGTTCCAGGATAGCCAGGGCTTCAGAGAAACCCTGTCTTGGGGTGGGGGTGGGGAGGAGTTCATGTTTCTATAATCTAAAGCTTTCAAACAGGAACCTTTTAGCATATGTGTGCTTGTCTCTCAGCAAGCCTCGCCTCTCCATACATGTATGCACCAAACACACTACGTATATTTGCTTCTGACTTTGAGATACAGTCTCACTGTGTAGCCCTAGCCACCCTGGAACTGGTACGGGACCAGGCTGCCCTCAACTCAGAGATCCACCTGCCTCTGCCTCCTAAGTGCTGGGAATAAAGGTGTGTGCCACCATGACCAGCTCTAAATGTACTTGTCTAATCTAGACACAGAATGACTGCTGTATGATGGCTTGGAGCATGAGACTGACGATTTGTGCTGGCAGTACTGTGTATCTGCAATTCACAGGAAGTTATCTTTCAAAAGACCTAGTGTCAAGCTGTAGATGTGGACTCGCCCACAGATCTAATATGCAAAGTCCTAAGTCACTGGTTATTAATGGCAGCCAGATTACTAACCACGTTTCTGTAAGCCCCCCAGATCTGTAGTGACAGAGCTGATCAGGATCAATACCTGGGCTTCAGTCCACACCTCATGCTGCTGTTCAGAAGAATCAACAGTAATCCACAAAGGGCTCTCAGCTGGGTATTTAAAAGCACATTAGAAAACTGCCAGGGAAAATGAAAACAGCTATGTTTTTTGAAAGGATGCCATTACGATTAAAATAAAATGCACACGTGGGAATTAATATAAGCCCACAAAAAAGATGACAGTCAAACGTTAACAAGACCAAGCTGCGGGGCTGGAGAGATGGCTCAGAGGTTAAGAGCACTGGCTGCTCTTCCAGAGGTCCTGAGTTCAAGTCCCAGCAACCACATGGTGGCTCACAACCATCTATAATGAGATCTGGTGCCCTCTTCTGGTGTGCAGGTGTACATGCAGGCAGAACACTGTATACATAATAAACAAGACCAAGCTGCTCTCATGGTGACAATGTAAGCCCAGCGCCACTCCAGTTTCCCCATCTGTGTTCCTTGGCATCATCTTGGTGACATCTCTAGGTTCTTCTGCTAAACCACACACCCTCCTGTCCCTGAGGAGGAAAAGGGAAGGGCAAGAGCAAACGCTCACTGAAGAGCCTTCTTCAGTTAAGCACTCAAGCAGCTCTTCCTGAGGGCCCCTGCCCTCCACCACCCACCAGAGGCTTTGGGAGACTAACCTGCCCTTTGTAAAAGCCCCGCTGTCTGATTCAGTTCATGGGGATTTTTTGAGATCATGTGGACAAGAATTATTATAAGTCACAGAGGAAAGTTAATTCTAGAAATGAGAGCTGTCCAGCACAGGATACCCACACACATTCTCCAGGGCACTTCACTCCTTTACTCAAAGGAAAGAACAGTACTTCTCAGCCTTTGCTCCCATGAAGACAGAGGTCAGGGGTGAATACTGCCATCAGAACCGCCTGAGAAAAGCTGAGACACGTGACTATCATATCTGGCTGTTTCTTGGGCCTCTACCATGGAGTCAGCTTTGATCAGCACATACTCAGGAAACTGGCTTAATTCTTCGAATGCCATGAGAGTTCCATTCTCAGGCACAGTGGCCTAAACCTTCAGGCTCATTTAGCAAATACTTGCGGTGGGCAGGTTGGGACTAAACAGCCCACCGTCCTTCACTTAAGCCTCCAGCAACACTGAGCACGACTGCCCACTCCTTCATAGGCGTTGCATTAAAAAAGGTAGAACCGGGGCTGGAGAGATGGCTCAGTGGTTAAGAGCACTGACTGCTCTTCCAGGGGACCCAGGTTCAATTCCCAGCACCCATACGGCAGCTCACAACTGTCTGTAACTCCAGTTCCAGGAGACCCTCACACAGACATACACACAGGCAAAACACCAATGCACATAAAAATAAATTATTTAAAAAAAAAAAAGACAGAACCATGTCCGTCCAATGCCTAAGCTGATGCCTTTAAGCCTCTAGCTACATTTTTAACCAGGGCAGATAGAGACCATTATGCAACAGACTGGCCTTTAAACAGGGGTGACCTGACAGCCCCCTTCCTTCCCCATCACTTATTTCTACCTATGTGTGCACTCATTTCAGAGTCAGACTGCTTCCACAGTAGCCCATACAGTGGCTACAGCAGCGTACTACAGACACAGTGTCCTTGCCCTGCTGATCTGTACTCCATCTTGCTAGTGTGTATTTCCAGCTTCTAGAACAATCTCTGGTAGTGGGCATAACCCACAGCAGTGTGTGTTGAAGAATTCCACCTGTGACGTCCTCAACAACAGGCCTGACGTCGTGCAGTGTCGCAGGGCTACTCTACAAGGCCATTAGGAACACTTAGAGAAAACCTCCAAGACACTATTTTAAAAGCTAGAATGAACAGTTTGGGTGGCTTTAGCAATTTACTTTGCAAAAAAAATATAAAAAAGCGCAAGCTGGCCACAACCTCACAGGTGGTGAGTGCCATGTGCACAAGGATTTAAAATCGACTTTTATTTGCAAAGTTAAAAAACCTATTCAGAGGTGGGGTCCTTCTTCTTCCTTCTCGTCCCGGCCTTCTCTCTGCCCTGCTCTGGTCGCTGTGTCAGCCACTCTTTCTGGAGCTGCTTCAGCATGTCTGCAGTGAGGAGTCCTTGCTGCACCAGCCTGGAGGCGAGGGGCAGCTCCCCGGCCCCAGGGCTGGGCGCCTCTGTGGCTTTACCCCCGGCACCTTTGGTACCACGTGTCCTTCTTGCCGGGCTCTTTAAGGCTCCTGACAAAGTTGACTGGCTCCCTGAAGATAGGCTCTCCAGCTTCAAAAGCTTGCGTGACTCAGAAATTTTAATCAGTTTGGTGATGTTGTGCACACCATCTTGGATAATGACATCCAGTTCTTTCTGGAGATTTCGAACAAGGCTGGCATCCGGGAACATATCCATAAATCGGTAGCTGGGAAAAGAACAAAGAGAATTAGAGCAATGGCTCTGAACCAGCTCTGACAACCTACCCATTCTAGAGCAAAGCTTCTCAACAGTAAAGCACAATTAACGGCTGGAAGCTGTGTTCAAATGCACCATCTGGGCCGTAGAGACGGCTCGAAAGATAAAGGTGACTGCTTCACAGACCTGGCGACCTGAGTTAGAGTCACGGGGCCCACAGGAAATATGAAGTAGAGAATCAATTCCAAAAAATGAAACAAAATGCACCCTGGCATGTGCATTTCCCACCTACCCCATCACACAAACATGCGTGCGCGCGCGCGCGCGCGCACACACACACACACACAGAGGCACACATGAACAGAGCAATAATTTTTTTTAAAATGAGAATTTAAGTCTAGATGGAGCTGGAGTTCTTTACTTCTAAACAGTCCCCAAGGGACACTACTCTTCCACTAGCAAGGGTCTAGTCAACACCCCCCTCGGCTATCTTAGGTATTCCTGAAGTCTTCTCAGGAATGAGTATAAACCAAACTCAAGCACCTCCATAGAAAACAGAACAGACAGCACCCACCAAGTATCTCGAACTTGAAAGCGCAGAAACCCACTCACAAACCTTTAATTTGCCCTGTGAGTTAGAAGATTGAGAGCACAGAAAGGAGAAGGTTCGGTACCTTAGCCACAGGTAGAGATCAAAGACATCATGGACAGCTTCAAGGTCCATGAGGTCTTTAATATTCTTAGGCGGAAGCAAAGGCCACTTGATGTACCGGCGTAACCAAGCGAAGGTCAGGGGCTCATTCCTGCTGTACTGCCTGGCAAACTGAGAGGAAGAACAACGTTTGGTGACATAGCCAGCATCCTCTTAGGTCTAGTTAGAAAGAAACAGGAGGTGCAACCTGTTAACAACAATGGCTGTTTGAAAAGACAAGCTGGTTTCCTTCCTGCTTGATACTTTCCGACTTTTAAAAAAACATTTAATACTTTATAAGGGGTTATTTAATTCAGACAAGGTCTTTTTCGGGGCAGGCTGGCCTCAAATTGCTATCTAACCAAGAGAGGCCTTGAATTCTTGATTCTCTTGCCTCCACCTGGGCACTGGGGTTATGGAAGTGTGCTACCACGTTCAGCTTAAAATGTTCGTTGGAAATTAAAATGGGCCAGCCAGACTGACTCCTTAGGTAAGGGCACTTGCTGATAAGCCTAGTGGCCTGAGTTTGGTATCCAGAATCTACATAATTTCTCAAAAACCATCATCCCAAGTGTCATCTGAGGCCATCAGCAGACCGAGCTCCTTAGAGTCCAGGACGGATGAGGTACCAGAATAGGGAAAGCCTTTAGATTTCACAGCTTCCAACAGAAGGCCTAAACAGCTGCTGACTTGCACTCTTCCAGGGTCCTCTCTCCCTGGCAGAGACTCCTGCTTTGTTGGAATTGTTGTTTGAAGAATGGTGTAAACAGGATCAAGGCCACAGGAAGCAGCTCCAGTCACGTGAGCATGCAGGAGCTGAAGACTGCCCTACAACCTCCCCCTTCCCCTGGCTCTCCACCAATGACCTACTTCCTGGAAAATACCTGAACACGGACCTCTAAGGCACACTGCTAAGGGAAAAGCGAGTTGTAGAACAATTCATGATAACACCGACGGGAAAACACCTGCAAACAGAACTGGACTTCCTACAGGTGCGTGCACGCAGGTAGATACCGTGTGAAATAAACCAACAGCAGGTGTCCAGATGCCTGAGGTTGAGGGTGGCAGACAGTTTTAACCTTTCTGTGATGCCTGAATTTGGCATGTGTATTATTTATATATATACTACTATAATATATATATAACAATAACTTAAAAAGTAAATTCACAAATAAATGTAATCGAAATAGAGCTGATGAACAGAATGCTAAGGCCTACGGTGGAGATGGCAGGAAATCCAGAGAAGAAGCCTGAGTTTAGCAGCATGAGGTGAGCACTCAGGATGGAGCAGCAAGTACTTAAGAGCCAGACAGTTCAGTCTGCTGCCCTTCCCCCTAGAATCCTGTGCTCCCCACATGTCACACCACAGCCCAGTATGAATGGATGAGTGGGAAGAGGCGCAGTCCTCAGTTAAAGAAATGAGGACCACTGCCACCACCAAACCCTAATCCCTCCAAGCGCTTATTTGTCCCTGTGCGTCAGCTTTTGCACAGTGGCTTTCATCCAGGCCCAAATACAAGGTCACTTTATGTTCAAATTTTCACAAAGTGTCCTATATTTAGGGTACCCTCCCAAGTGTTTCTTTTGGTGGACAAAGTACCGTTTGGAGGAAAATGGATCAACCTGGAACAACTCAAAACAGCACAGAGCTAAAGACGCACCTGTAGCAGGGACGAGCAGACAAAAGGCTGTTTCTTGTTGATGGGAGCCGTGCAGAACACATACCTCACCCGTAGACTTAGTGGAATATGCTGGATCAACTCTGCAGAGAACTTAAAATCATCCATATTGCAGACAAAATACTGCCCATCAACTTGTGCAAAGTCTACAAAAATATCCTGGGGGAAAATATATATGAAATTACTGAACTGCCTGGATGTGACTACCCCACTGGGTGTGAATACAGAATTCAAGCCCACAAAAGACAACTCTTTAGTCCTTAGCAGACCTCAGGAGAGGTGTGCCGTACTTTCTGCTCTCTAAAGCTAAGACATTTCTCCCATGGTCTTCTTAACCTGAAATTCTTTTTGAGACAGAGGCTCACTATGCCCCCCTGGGCTAGCCTCCAACTCTAGGGCCTCCAGTCTCAGTGTCCTGGGTACTGGGTTTACAGGTGTGCGCTGACATGTGTACCCAGCACTGAAGCCTTGAGCAGGTTTCACCAGCGATATCCCTTTCATGGACAGCGACTGCACTAAGGCAGACTGTCCACTCCTGCCCATGCAGTAAGCAGGTACTGACACGGCATGTCAACAATTGGAGAAGAGAAGATTAGAGGAGCTTCCACCTACAATGAGATTGGACAGCGTTGTCTCAGGGAGATAGTAGGCAAACATTTCGATCTGCTCAGCAGTGGGGTGAAGACCAGCTGCCTGTAGAAGTAAAAGATAAGATAATTGCAAGCTGAGTTTGCCCCTTCATTTTGTGAATGGCATTTTCTTCTTTTGAAACAATGTCCTACATTAGGCTAAGTTCTTACCAAATGAGTCCCATGCCAAGAATTTCCGTACTAGAGAGAAAAAGACATGACCATTTGAAGTATTCACTGCAATTAGCAAAGCTGACAGGATTATTTAATGAAAATGGCGGATTATGTAGCCTTCTATTATGTTTCAGTCATCTGACCGGATTTGACAGAGTAATAAATATGCCTTCAAGGAAGAGACAGCTTTCCAAATTGCAGTTCTCGCTATTGACTAGGAGTGAACAAGGAAGCTGCAGTCATGAGACAACATCTACACTGGACATCACTGCCCCTCATATACTGCAGTGCTAAGCCATGCCCACAGCCGAGGGTGAGGATGACAGAGAGAAGGGAGGGGGGAGAAGAACTCAAGACTCAAGCCCTAAAGGTCGTATGACGTCCAGAAATGAGGTGCACAGCAAGGAAAGAGCGCTGAGTACACACTGCACAGGAACCACTCAGGAGCCATCACACCCAGGAACAGTCATGTCACCAGCCTCCACCCCATCACCTCACAGAGTTCTTTCTATCATCTTCCTAACAGATGAAATGAGCCACTGAAGTGAATTTTAGAAACTTAAAATGTGATCCAATAGCCAAGGATTGAACCACAGAAGTCCTTATTGCAGTTGTATAACTCAGTGCTAAGTCTCTTGTCTAGTCAAGCTGCACTTCCCTCTCCACTTTATGATGTAACTCTATGTGCACCCACAGCGAGGAAATCAGGCCAACTAACCTGTTGACTCTGCATCTTTCACTTGTCCACAATTCTGTGTCTAAGAGGTATTGATGCCTCTCCAAACACTAGAGGAAAGCCTTCTATTTACTTTTAAATTATGTTGCGCGTGTGCGTGTACGCGCGCGTGCAGAAGGTCTCTGAAGCTGGAGTTACAGGCAGTCATGAGCTGCCTGGCATGGGTGCTGGCACTCTTGGCTGCTGAGTCATCTCTCCAGCCCCAAGAGAGCTTTCTTGTCATGTCTCCCCAGCTCAGGCTGCCCTTCTGTTTCCACACATTTGAGGCAAGAGACTGGGGAAGGAGGACTGTCCTGGGCGCAGCGGGAGCACGCAGCGGGAGTAGTGACGTGTTGAGCCTCACCTGTATAGGAGCCACGGGTCTGCTCAGAATCTCCTTCAGCAAAGCCAAGTCCTCCCGGTGCATTGTTGTGACCTCTCCCTCCTTAAAGTGTGAGCTGAACCTGCCGGCTCGGCCGGCAATCTGCAGAGCTTGGGAGGTGGTGATTGGCTCTAGCTCTTTCTCTCCCTTTTCATTGATGCTGGGCTTTATAAGGGAGTAAAAAATAATTCTCCTTATGCTCCTGAAATAGAAATAAAAGTGACCCCACAGACTGTACACAGCCCTGTCACTTGGGTCATCAAGATGTGCTCAGTCTAACTCTAAGTCAAAATGGGGCTGGCTAGATGGCTCACCAGTTAAGAGGACTTGTTGCTCCTCCAGAAGACTCTAGAGTTCTATTCCCAGCACCCACATGGTGGCTCACAATCATTTGGAAATCAAGTCCTGGGGGATTTGACACCTCCAATTGTACCACATTAGGCAAACACCCATACACATAAAATTATTAAAAAAATGTTTTTGTGTGTGTCTCTTTACATAGTCCTCCCTTGGCTGTCCAGGAACTCACTATGTTTGTTTGTTTGTTTGTTGTTGTTTCTGTTTTGTCGAGACAGGGTTTCTCTGTGTAGCTTTGGTGCCTGTCCTGGATCTCGCTCTGTAGACCAGGCTGGCCTCAAACTCACAGAGATCCGCCTGGCTCGGCCTCCCGAGTGCTGGGATTAAAGGCGTGCGCCACCGGCCCGGCTGATTTTTTTCTTAATGAAAAGTCCAGGCACTGTGGCACACACCTGTAATCCCTGCACTCAGGAAGCTGACACAGGAAGACTGTGTTTGAGGACAGGTTGGGCTACACAATGACTTCTAGGACAGTCTGGTTAATAAAATTTTAAAGAGGCTTGTTGTGAATTCTTTTTACTCATCTTTTGTTTTTTTTTTTTTTTTTTAAAACGGGGTCAATGGTGGTGGTGGTGCCTTTAATCCCAGCACTCGGGAGACACATGCAGGTGTCTCCCTCTATGAGTTCGAGGCCAGGTGGGTATACAAATCGAGTCCAGGACAGCCAGGACTGTTACACAGAGGAACCCTGTCTTGAAAAACAAAAAACAAACAAACAAACAAAGAGACAGGACCTTTCTGCTTGGGCCTATTGGGTGCTGGGGTTTACAGGCATGTGCTACCATGGCCAGCTCTCAAGCAAGAAGTCTGAATAACTGTGTATATTTACTTAAAATCACCCTTTGAGAGGGTAAACTGTATAGTATTTGAATTATTAAGCTAAAGAAAATGACAGCAGATAAAGTGCTCTCATATGTGTTACAGGTTACTGGTGCCGAGAACAGCGGCATACCCCTCAAGTCCCAGGTACTTGAGGAGCTGAGGCAGAAAGACTGTCTGACCAGGAGTTTGAGGCCAGCCTGGGCAGTGTAGTGCACCAACTGAAGGAACAGGTCAGTTTAGGAGCACTGGCTGCTCTTGCAGAGGACTTGAGTTCCATTCCCAGTACCTACATGGTACCTCACAATGATCTATAATTCCAGTTCCAGAGGTTCTGGCCCCCTCGGTACTGCATACATGTGATGCACGTATATAACATGCAAGCAAAACACTCACACATAAAATAAAAAAATTTTAAATCCTTTAAAAAAATCAAAATCAAAACAAACAAAAAAGACAAATTGAGTGGTGGGCAAGAGCTCAAAGTCAGTGGAGCCTACATACTAAACTCAAGGCAGGCAAGCCTGGGCAACCTAGCAAGACTGCCACACACACACACACACACACACACGCACACGCACACGCACACGCACACGCACACGCGCGCACACATAGCTGCCAAGAACTATTAGGTTTTTGAGTCTTAACAGTCTGGCTGCTTTCACTATCTGGAGATAATGAGTGCCCCACACTGGAGGTACTGGACACCGCATGACTAAGAGACCTAAAATAAAGCAAGGTAACAAGTGATTTGCCCTAGTGGGGGGAGCTCTCCAAACCCCAGTGTTCTGTGATATTCTCTTTTATTTCCCAAACAAGTATAGAAAGATAAAGCTCAAATCTACATTATTAATTCCATCCTAATCGATTAGAAAACTGAAAAACAAAAACAAAAAAACAAACACTTGCCATCTAAACCACTGTTTATTATTACTTACAAATTATGTAAATTGTAAATTACTTACAAATTAAGTCCCATGCCAATGGCATCTGTAGCTACCAGGATTTTGCATGGATCACTGGGGTCATTAAACTTTCTTGCTTGAGCAAGTTTGGTTCCTAGAAGGAATAGTTCACATTAATTCCATTTTTTTTCCTTACTATGCTTTCTAAACATATCTTAACCTAAATGGCAAATGTAAGAGATTTTACACCCAGTCCCAGTAAAGGCTAATTATTACCAGGTGGGAGGCTGCCATATATGACAGCGGATTCCAGTCCCCGAATTTCAATCTGTCGGCTCACAGAATAAATATCATTCTTGCTAAAACAGACAATGCAGTCCCCAGGCTGAAGATTATCTAAAGACTCCAGTGCATGATCCAGCACAGAAATGGGGGTAAGCCTTTCATATTTGTGAACCTGCAATAAAGACATACACAGAAAAGTAACACACTCAAGTCAGTACCAGATCACCGGAAAGCTTGCAGGCAGTCAACTGAACTAAAGGCTCGTTAAGCACCAACTTTTAGGAGCAACACATAGAAACCTTCATTGGGACGCTGGGCTACCTTTAATCCTGCACATTGCTAAATTAATGTTGTGTCGACATCCTTAAAGAACTTTAACACACACTGATTTTCAAGACAGTGTAGCAGCTTCAGGAAGGTTATGACTGATATTTCCATTTTATGGCAGGGTAAAATAGTCCAATAAAAGATGAGATCAGATCTTTTCAGCCTTCTGTGGTTTGCTGCAGACGGCGCCCAACGCAGCGAAGTCCAGAATTTGAATCCAGGATCTCTCCCACTGCATTCTGCTCTGTCTCCCTCCAAGTACAACACGAAATTGTTACAGGTTTAAAGGATGTCTACATTTCTGCAAAAGCTAATCTTCACTGTCAGGTAGACTAGAGGTAGAATCACCATGGAAACACATCTCTGGGTGTGCCTTATGAGAGTGTCTGTCAAAGGGTGGAACAGCAGGAAAGATCCAGTGTGAGTGACACCATCCATGGCTGGGAATCGGGGAGAATAAAGAGCAAAGCTGGCGGAGCGCCTGTCAGTGGCTCTCTGCTCCTGACCCTGACACTGTGAGCAAAAGAAGTCCTTCCTTCCTTCCTTCCTTCCTTCCTTCCTTCCTTCCTTCCTTCCTTCCTTCCTTCCTTCCTTCCTTCCTTAACTACTTGTCTATCTGTCACAGCAATGAGAAAAGGAACAGATACAATTTTACTATCTTATTAAGGAATTCTGAATTCTGGGCAGTTTTTAAAGGAAACCAATTTCTTCCCACTCCACATCTGCAAAACGGATACAAACTAGATCTGGCAATTACATAAATAACAAAGGCCTCAACATGTGATATAGAGGCCTGAGAACACTACAGACTTAGGCTGAGTCTCAAATTCAAGTCTGACTCACTTAGCTCTAAAGAGACTTCAATTCATGAGCTGTGGGTGTAGCTCTGTAGCAGAGCATGCATAAAGCCCTTGGTTCGATTCCCAGCACCACAAATAAGTAAGTAAATAAACATATCTGGCTCAATCCTCCAAAGATTTTTATGAAATTGAAAGCTGAGCGTGGTGGTAAATGCCTATAATCCCAGCACTCAGGAGGCTAAGGCAGGAATTGCCATGAATTTAAAGCCAGCCTTGGTGAGACCATATCTCAAAAGCAAAAAACACAAAACAACCTTACCCCTCAAACAAACGAACAAGTTATTCTGTGAAGATGAAGAATCTCCCACACTCTTGGAAGACATAGGGTCATGGCCTCTCCATCAGAACTTCACATTATGAAGTTTACCATATATATAGGAGCCAGTCAGCTACAAGAAAATAAAGATTCCCTTTTTGCTAAGCTCTGTTTTCAATCTTTCTTAAAACAATACTTTTTAGACTGCATACAAATAAGGGTCTCCTTATGCTGACTTCACCTATGTTCTGGTACTTGTTCATTGTATGTAGTTAAGTTCTCATTTTGCGAGCCTGGAGCTTACAGGAGCCAGTGACGGGTACCCTAGGCTCTGGGGCACAGCCCTTGAGAAAGCAGCCCACAATCTCTTACCTCTACCTCCTCACCGGTTGTGTACAGAAGCTCAGTGACCAGGTCAATAGCAGCAGATTCTCCACACAAATGGACTTCTTCAGCACAGAGTCCTGGAAATGCACAGAGAGATTTACATTGCTATGATGCTGTGGAATAATGCTTTTGTACACTGGTTTAATAAAACACTGACTGGCCAGTAGCCAGGCAAGAAGTATAGGCGGGATAAGCAAACATGGAGAATTCTGGGAAGAGGAAGGCTGAGGCACACAGGTAAAGCCACAGAAAATGTGGTGACATATAGATTAACAGAAATGGGCTCAGTTTAAGTGTAAGAGCAAGCCAATAATAAGCCTGAGCTAATGGCCATACAGTTCCTAATTAATATTAAGCCTCTGTATGTTTCTTTGGGTCTGAACAGCTATAGGATTGGGTATGAGAAATTCGTCTGGACCGCAGGGTCCGGGCAGGACCGGAGAAACTTCCAACTACACTCTGTATTCTTCCTAATGGCACTGTCCATTGTTTTCAGTTTCTCTGACCCAAGCCTTCTTTGATGGACAAAGACAGAGGCCAGTTTTATAAATTTACAGGCTTTAAATTGCTCCAAACAAGGGCTGGAGAGATGGCTCAGAGGTTAAGAGCACTGACTGTTCTTCCAGAGGTCCTGAGTTCAATTCCCAGCAACCACATGGTGGCTCACAACCATCTGTAATGAGATCTGGTGCCCTCTTCTGGTCATACATGCTGTATACATAATAAATAAATCTTTAAAAAAAAAAAAATTGCTCCAAACAAGGTCGACACACACCACTGTAGGGTGAGGCCAAGCAGGACCTGGCTGGCACTCTGATGCTTAATGATGGGTATTAGTCCTAGGCCTGAGCTCTTCAAGTCAGAACTCCATGGACGCTGGGGTGCTTCAAGGAGTGGTGTGGGGGCTGGTGAGCAAAAATGTCCCCAAGCTCCTGAGCCTGAGCAGACCTCCTTTTCCCCACTGTCTAACAGCAAACTCAGGGGTCAGCTGTTTGTTCAATCTGAAAATGCCTGCCCTGCAACATGCTAGATCAAAATTCATTCCAAGCCAAGTATGGCAGGACTAGCCTAGAACCCTGGGGCTCTAGGCTCTACAGCTGGGGCAGGGGGACCTGGAGTTTAAAGTCAGCCTGGGCTACAGAGTGAGACACTGTTTGGGAAAGAGAAAAGAAGAAGAAGAAGAAGAGGAGGAGGAGGAGGAGGAGGAGGAGGAGGAGGAGGAGGAGGAGGAGGAGAAGCATTAGGGAGGCAGAGGCAGGTGGCTCTCTGTGAGTCTGAGGTTAGCCTAGTCTACAACTGAGTTTCAGGACAGCCAGGGCTACACAGAGAAACCCTATCTCAAAAAACAAAAAACAAACAAAATAAAAATCAGGCAATACACATGCATTCATGCCTGTGAACCTAAAGAATTCCACTTCTAGGACCCCATCCTATAAAACAAAAATCAAAAGTAAAAAGCTACATCCACTGATAATCCTACTACAACACTGTTAGTGATGAGAAAAATGTTCAGCACCAGGAAACAAACTGCAGTACAGTACTGCTTTTCAACAGACAATACCCAGACACAGTCATTGATGAGAAAAATGTTCAGCACCAGGAAACAAACTACAGACCAGTACTGCTTTTCAAGAAACAATACCCAGACACAGTCATCTGCAGAATATGAAACAGAACCAGAAAACAGCAAAACACAAAGTTCTAAGTCCTTCAAACACCACATGCATAAAAAGACTGACATGAACCATATCAAGACATTAACAGTGACTGTAAATATGGCAAGACAAACTTTCTTTCCTTTTCTTTAAGGTAGCCCAGGCTGGCCCCAAACTTGCTGTGTAGTACATGATAATCCTCTCCCCTCCCGATGGTCCTGCTTCCTCCTCCCACGTGCTAGGATAACAGGAATGTTCAGCTATACCCGGTATGTGGTTCTGCAAATCAGGCCCAGGGCTTCATGCATGGCCTGATGGCAGCTACTCTACAAATGGTCTATGTCCCTAACCTCAAACTTTAACTGTTTTGGTGCTAAGGATTAAACTCAGGGTCCCCTATGCTAGGAGAGGGCTCCACCACTGGCTTATATCCTCCGAGATTCAAACATTTCTACTTGAGTTACTTGGTTGTGTTAACTTTATAACTCACAAAACAGGATTTTTTTCACTATCAGAATAATATTTAAATAATATAAAAGCTTATACCTTTTCTCAAAAAGGTTAGTATTACCTTTTATAAAAAGAGAGGCAGCAGCTGGCTGAAGCAGTCAGACACTCACCTAGCAGTGCTCTGGTCCAGGCCCATCCTCTGGCTGAGTCTCTAATCATCTGAATTTCATCGATCACAGCCACTTCATCTTAAAACAGAAGAGTCCCCATGAGCAATAAGCCACTTACACTGCAACACCAGCTCCCTCACCAGTGTCATTACCATGGCTTACGGGGTGCATTTTTCCTAGCAGGCTTGTTCTAAGTGGTTTGTTCCCCTTCAGAATCCTATGAGGTTATCTCCATTTGACAGGCAAGTAAATGGCGGCCCAGAGAAGTTAGATAGTATGTGTAGGGATAAGATTCAAATCCAAGCCACCTACTCTCAACACCACACTCTGAGCCACTCTCCTCCACTGTCTCCATCTGTCCCATTCTCTACAACCTCAGACACACCCTGCTAACTCTGCCTAATACGAATGACCACAGTGGACTGGTGGCAGCTTGATGGGCAACAGAGTGCATCCAGAGGACCTGGATTAGCGCCCTCTCTTGAACATGAGTGCACAAATACACACACACACACACACAATTAAAAATAAATCTTAGCATCGTGGTAGCATGAGTCTTTGACCCAGCAGTAGAGAGGCAGAGGCAGGAAGACCTCTATGAGGTTGAGAGGAGCCAGGTCCATATAGCAAGTTCCAGGCCAGTCAAAGCTACATAGTCTCAACAAACAAACTACCACATCTACACAGTGGCAAAGGAGAAGACAGACACCTATGTGTCCAGCAGTGAGGAGTGGAGAGCCTTTCAGAGACTTAAGAAGCTTCCCCTGAGACTGCTCTCGAGAGCAGCAAGTGCAGTGATGGAGGACTCCTCGGCCCGCTGGCTCTGCTCATGCTTGAGGGTTTCCCATCATCATGGAAAGCAAAGCAGCACCGGGTTTCCCTCCTCAGGCCCAAATACTTCTTCTCTCTCTTTCTCTCTCTCTCTCTCTCTCTCTCTCGGTTTTTTGAGACAGGGTTTCTCTGGAACTCGCTCTGTAGACCAGGCTGGCCTTGAACTCATGGGGATCCACCTGCCTCTGCCTCCCAAGTGCTGGGATTAAAGGTGTGTGCCACCACTGCACTGCTTTGGCACAAATACTTCTAATCATGCTACACTGTTTCTGTAAGTCACACTTTCGTTTCCCTCCCAAATACCAAGGAATTGAGAACATCAAAGAAAGCTAATTCATAATGAAAACAAGATTAAAAATTACTCATCACATCAAGACATACAAACAAGCTAAAAAGCAGGAAGTAGAGGACCTATGATTTGTGTGTGCATTTGCATTGTTATAGGTATGACTTTTACAACACGCTGAAAAATATAAAACTATTTATTTGAAGAGTAAATTTTAAAAAGAAAAGCAAACGGTTAGTAAAAAACCCTATGATCCTTACTATATTTAACATATTCACCTGAGTGCATATCCTACCGTAACACATAACAAAATCTGAATATTAGCAGAGTTGAGAAAATATACAGGTTAATTAAAAATCACTGTTTGGGGACAGGTAGGATTAAAACATTTACATATATTTGTTTTCTTTGTTTGCTTACACTTTAGGGTTTTGTTTGTTTTGTTTTTTAAGATTTATTTATTACATATACAGTGTTCTGCCTGCATGGCTGCCTGCTTGCCAGAAGAGGGCACCAGATCTCATTACAGATGGTTGTGAGCCACCATGTGGCTGTTGGGAATTGAACTCAGGACCTTTGGAAGAGCAGCCAGTGCTCTTAACCACTGAGCCATCTCTCCAGCCCCTACTTTAGTATTTTAAAATGAAACCAGAAAAAAAAAAATAAAAAACAAACTTGGGCAGTGGTGGCGCACGCCTTTAATCCCAGCACTTAGGAGGCAGAGGCAGGTGGATCTCTGTAAATCTGAGGCCAGCCTGGTCTACAAAGCAAGTTCCAGGACAGGCTAACAAAGCTACGCAGCAAAACTCTGTCTCAAAAGACTAAACAAACAAACAAACAAATAAATAAATAAACAAGC
Organism: Peromyscus aztecus; assembly: GCA_902168405.1. Taxonomy (NCBI): domain Eukaryota; kingdom Metazoa; phylum Chordata; class Mammalia; order Rodentia; family Cricetidae; genus Peromyscus; species Peromyscus aztecus. Next base: position 5,286 of record CABHPQ010173212.1, on the reverse strand, counting down.
CAGAAGTTCATTAATGCACTATATAAAATACAGACTTTTTTCAGCACTGAGGATGGAACCCAGGGCCTTGCACTTGCTAAGCAAATGCTCTATCACTGAGCTACAGTCTGGACTCATGGCAAAATTGAAACAACCTAAATATTCCTTAATAGGGAAAATGAAGAATTTTTGTCATAAAAAAATATTATGTAACGGTTTGAATGGATAAACTCTAAATATATATATAGATAATACAACCAGACTACGTCTGACTTTTTTTTTTTTTTTTTAAATAAAGACAAGGTCTCACTATGTAGCCCTGGCTGTCCTGGACTCATTATGGAGACCAGGCTGTCCTGGAACTCACAGAGACCCATCTGCCTCTGCTCAAGTGCTGGGATTAAGGCACTGGGGTTAGATCACGCATGACACAATTTACTGTGAAGCACTAAGTACTCAATGTACTATCTTCTTCCAGATTTTGAACATTTTCATCAGAAAGTCAGTCCTACATTCTAAGTTTAACTATGCTGACACCCTCCCCATGCTAGTTTTGGGAACAGCATATACATACAAGGAGTTGTAACACTGCACATCTCCACAGTACAAGAGACATGGGTGGCTTGTTTCCCCTCAGGCTCAACCGTCTGCCGCTCTTCACCTGTCACCAAGTCACACGGTACACCCTGGAAGAGAAAAAACAAAACAAAACCCAGACTTATCCCTGACTTGAAAATGGTAACAAAAAGTAGCCTAGGATGTTTAAAAGGACACATTCCATTCCTATAAAACTTATTCAAATAGCTGAATAAAATATTTCCAATGCTTTTACACACACACACACAGCCACTTTATTGTATACTTAAGATAAATTTGGAGAAACGTCCAATCAGAAGAACCCTCAGCAGAGAAACCATAGTGGTTCCTGATCCTTGAGACAGTCTCATGTAGCCCAGGCTGGCCTCAAACCCACTATGTAACCAACTATGATTTGAACTCCTCATCCTCCTGCCTCCAGCTCCCAAGTACTGGGATTACAGACATGCAGCAAGGCTCCCGGCTAACATTCTGGCTCTGGTTTCTGTTTCCTCCTGCAGTAGTAGGTAGTGGATCCAGGCAGGTGCTCTGCCACTGGGCTCCATCTTTCACTTCCACTTTGCACATTTCAGCACTGGTGGAATGCATGCAATCAACATGAACCGTTTCTACACTCAAGAACACCACTATGGGGCTGGAGAGATGGCTCAGCGGTTAAGAGCACTGACTGCTCTTCCAAAGGTCCTGAGTTCAATTCCCAGCAACCACATGGGGGCTCACAACCATCTGTAATGAGATCTGGTGCCCTCTCCTGGCCTGCAGGCATACATGCAGGCAGAACACTATACATAATAAATAAATCTTAAAAAAAAAAAAAAAAGAACACCACTATGGCCGGGCGTTGGTGGTGCACGCCTTTAATCCCAGCACTTGGGAGGCAGAGGCAGGCGGATCTCTGTGAGTTCGAGGCCAGCCTGGGCTACCAAGTGAGCTCCAGGAAAGGCGCAAAGCTACTCAGAGAAACCCTGTCTCGAAAAACAAACAAACAAAAAAAAAGAACACCACTATGAGTAAAGCTTGAGACTAAAGAGGCCTCACTTTAACTCCCCTGAAGAAACAGAAGCGCCATGGCACACTGGGGTTCTCAACCATTCTAGGCATGGCTGCAGGGCTGCAGTGTTCTCCAAAATAAAGGATGTTTTGTGCTCAATCTGAGAAAGTCTAGTCAACAAGCAACTAGAGTATTTAAAACATAAAAAGGCTCCAGGAGACAAAGACAGAATGAGGAATTCTGAAATTAATGTAAACTAGAAAAATGGCCACAGCATGTGAGGACTTAGATGAGATCCTAGGAAGGACTAGAGAGACTGTTACTTGAGAAATGACATAGAAAAAATATTTAGGATATTTTCTTTTTCTTCCTTCCTTCCTTCCTTCCTTCCTTCCTTCCTTCCTTCCTTCCTTCCTTCCTTCCTTCCTTCCCTCCTTCCTTCCTTTCTTTCTTCTCTATAGTTTTGGTGCCTGTCCTGGATCTCGCTCTGTAGCCCAGGCTGGCCTTGAACTCACAGAGATCTGCCTGACTCTACCTCCTGAGTGCTAGGATTAAAGGCTTGTGCCACCACAGCCGGCATTGATATTTTATTTTTTTCTTTAATTATATGTGCGTGGTACCTGTAGAGACCGGAAAGTGTTAGGTCCCTTGGAGCTGGAGTTACAGGCACTTTGTGAGCTAGGCTACATGGATCCTCTGCAAGAGCAGCAAGCACTCTTAATCAGTGAAGTCACTTTTTCAGCCCAACAAAACTTGAATTTGAATATGGATTAAGTATTAAATAACAGTAGTCTATCAACTAAATATCCTTTCAGATAAATATTCTATAGTTCTGTTAATGGATAATAAATAAATAAATAAATAAATAAATAAATAAATAAAAATCCAACCGAGTCTTTGTTTTGAAGACAAACATCTAAAATGTATGGATAAAATATTATGTTAAAAAAAGTAATCTTTTTTTTAATGCAGAATACAAATTATCTAAACCAAACTGGCTAACATCATATCATGCATACTAAGATAATGAAAAGTGGCCCATTTAGTGAGACAATGGGCTCAGACCAAAGGCTTCAATCCAGTTTTGAAAACATGGCTCTAGTCCTGATGAGCGGGTCCAGCTCAGAGCATCCAAGTCTGATCTAACACTGATAAGTAAACATCCTGGTGAGGAAGAGTTCAAAGAGAATTTCAACTAACTGATGGTTTCTTTCTTGAAAAAGCAAATAAATTAAAAAAAAAAAAAAAAAAAGGAAATGAATCATCATTCTCTCTACAATAAATATTCTAGTAGTACTTAATCTCGTTCTTTGTAACAGGTGTTCATTGATGTTCTTTTGGTCTTCTGAGACAAGGCTTCCTCCATTGCTCAGGCTTGCCTCCTGCCTCCATATTCCAAGAGCTGGGATCACAGGCCTTCCTCACATTTCCTCTGAACTAAGGATACAGCACAAGGTGGCATGTTGGAGTCTGGCATCTCTTCCTCCCGCAACTGGGTGGGGCACCATTACCTTTTACAACTGACGGCTTCTCAGTGCACTACACTGGCATTTCCTGTCAATAGTGAATTACTACACAGTTTTCCCCACCTCCACCTCCACCCCAACAAAGGAAAGTTATCAAGGAAATGAGCAAACACTTGGTAGTGTACTGACAGCAGCATTACTCTTATCGAAGATCTCGTGTGCCAGCAGTTTCAAAGGGCCACAGTACACTCCAGATTTCGCTGACAAGTATCTCTGGATTGCATGGTAAGTCTTTCCACTGTTGGTGGGGCCCGAGTGGAATATTATCTTTCGTTGTATGGCTCTGGCTTCTGGGTACCTAAAACATGAGTAGGTAAGGAATTAATTCTATTAACCTCATAATCCATCCTAGCAGACAGTCTTTGAAACTCAATGAAGGGATATGTTACATTAAAATAACAAGACTTCCAGAATGGACTTACTGGAGAACCCCCAAATGCAAATGAATGTTTTGGCTGTCTCAAGGTTCTGAAAATGAGTTTAAACTGGCCCCATAGAGATGCTTACATTATTCCCACAACTCTAACCCTTAGACCCCAAAGGAAATACCCCTGGCCTTGTAATGTCAGTATTTATAAGGATTGTAATTGAGCCTCTGCTTCTGGCCACGTGGACTGACTGGGGAGGAGATGCCCTATCACCATCTGCAAACACAAAACGGGGCAAATACTGCAGCAGCTCTTTGGGACAGAGACACAGGCAGTGAGGACTAGACTCCTGACGGAAGGGAGCACTGGAGATGATCTTAATACACCCAGCAGGACAGAGCGACGGAGGCCAAGCAAAGGACAACAACTGCCCTGAATAAGCAGGTCAGACTTCGAGCTGCTCAAGTGACTGCAATTTTTTTTTTTTAAAGACAGGGTTTCATGTAGCCTAGGATGGCCTCCAACGTGCTATATAGCCAAGAATGACTGGGTTTTTTTTTTCTTCCTTTCTTCTTCTTCTTTTTCTTGAGACAGAGTCTATGTAGCCCTGGCTAGTCTGGAACTCTCTATACAGACCAGGCTGGTCTCAAACTCACAGGGATACTCCTTCCTCTGTTTCCTGAGTGTTGGGACTAAAGGTGTGCACCACCACGACCAGCAACTTTGAATTCGTAACCCTCTGCCTCTACCTCCCAGATACTGGATTTGATGATGGATTACAGGCATCTACCACCATGTCTGGCTTTATTCAGTACTGGGCATCAAGTCTGGAGCCTTGTCCCTACCATCAACTGAGCAAACCCTCCAATCCGGATTGAAGCAGTTGGGATTTGAAGGGCAGAATGTCAAAGAACAAAAAAGATGCAGACAGTGGGAGCCCTGAAGTCCCCGTGTGCAGTGGGAAGGGAGGTTCTGTGGGGTTTGGGCCAAGGGCCGGGCTAGACCTGTGTAAGGTGAGACCTGGCAGGCCTAGAAAGCAGCCCGCAGGATCTGAGTAGAGTGTCTCAAAGGCATCACAGTGCTAAGATGCTGAGCTCCGGCGGTGGGGAAAGAACTATTACCATTCAAGCAGTCAGCTAAGACATCAGGACTACAACTTAGAACAATTTTGCAAGAGAAACTTTATCTGAAATCTGTCCTAAGAAAACCTTAATCCAAGCTCTGTCAGGATGAAAGGGACACACTAATAAAATGTCTGACAGAATTAATCTCTTCGTTGTTTTATTTCAGGGAAAACAAAATTTAGACTCTATAATTTATTATCTAGTATAAAACAAAAGCATCAACATTAGTTTCCCCAAATTGGGAAATCCCATATCAGTAAGCCCCAGAACTAACCAGTTGGGTGGTATCCTCAAGTCACTGATCTTACGGAGGTCATCTTTGCATTCCAATACAGGAAATATCTGTTTGGCATGTCTCAAGAAAAATGGAAATAAGTCGTCCACATGAGCTGTAAAACAGCACAGTGCATTAGCATGCTCGCTCTGCATGAATACTCAAAACTGAACCTCAAACTTGCAATCCTCCCAGTTCAGACCCCCTAAATGCTATGGAAACCCCCCCCTTCTCTCTCTCTTTTGGTTTTTCGAGAAAGGATTTCTCTGTGTAGCCCTAGCAGTCCTGGAACTCCTTTGTAGACCAGGCTAGCCTTGAAATGACCCAAGTTGGAATCCCAGCACCGACATGGCAGCTCACAACTGACTACAACTCCAGTCCTGGGGGATCTGATACCTTCCTCTGGCCTCTATAGACACCACGTGCA
>CABHPQ010173211.1:0-31579 GCA_902168405.1 Peromyscus aztecus | reverse complement strand
TATCTGGTAGACCTTTCCTTCAAATTTTGACTGCCAACCTGTTAGTGATTTTTATGTACAGGAATATCAGTTTGCAAAATAATCCCAAGAGAATAAATAAACAATAAAGGACAAGCATTTAAAGAAACTATAAACTTGACAGGGAAAGAAGTCACCTCAGTTATTACAGATAGAGCTGTTTTGATGAATTTATTTAGAAAGCCTTTAGAAAGATAAAATTTAAAAAACAAAACCCAAACTTTCTCAGTGGTGGTTGATTGATTCCCACACTCTCACCTAAATTTTATATGTTAGCTATGAAAAACATAATCTTTCACTGGACATTTTTAGCAATCACGTCTTAATATATTTATTATTATGGTAACAATTATTATTATAGCATTTTCTCCAGCTGTTACCATATTATAGATCAGCTTCACATTGTCTTTCCCACCTTCCCATTTTGCTGCTGAGGCAGCTGAGAGGCAGGGTAATGAATGATACAAGGTAGTATAGTACTTCTTTGTACACCAGAATCCTTTCCCTGTAGCATAAGTGCCGTGGGACATACATAAGCTTTGTGGTTTAGTGGATAGCACACAGGAAGAACAGTTGGGAATATGATGGCTTGATATGGCCGAGACATTGAGTATGCCAGTCAGCCTTGATGTTCTCACCTGGGAAACGGTGGTCATCCCTCCCTCTCAAAGCCAGAACGTCAACTCAGAAGACACAGAAGTAGGAAGAGGCACTAAAAAAAAGGCATGATGCTCAAATAAGGTGTGGCTACTCTGTAATGTCATGCAAGGGGGATTCATAACCCTTCAGGTGTGACTCTTGGATGTGATGCCTGTTGCCTAGTCAGGCCCCACGTAGTGTGAGTGCCAGATGATATTTGGCTTTCTTCCTGACCATTTCCAGATTCTCACTCAAACATAACAGCAAATTTCTACAGGAACTTCTCAACGTTTTCTGCATTGAGAAGACTGGCATAGAGGCCTGAAGTCAAGAGTTGTGTTGATAAATTTGGTTGTGCATGTTTCATGCATATACTCTCTATGAGGAATAACTAAAACATTCTTCCTTAGGGTCTGGGAATCTGGGTCCCAAGTCTGTCATCATGTCTGTGGTCTTAAGTCCCCTGCCCCAGGAGATTTATCAGCAAATAGACAAAAGTTGGCTAAATTTCATAGTGGTTATTATTATTCCTACATTATTAGTTATATACAAAGTAGTTGTGCTGTTATTGGTTATATTTTCATTTAGCCTTAACATTAAAAATATTTTCTGATCAAAATATCTAAATCTATCTCCATATCTATGTCCATATTGAATGCACTATCAATGAATTCTTACTTCCAAGTGTATCTGCTCATGAGTATGAGCCTATCTCTGGATGGTATCCTGCATTTGTGTCCTTTGCTCAGCAGCCTTTAGGCTGAGTGGTTGGAGACATGCTTGGTGTCAGTGTGCTGAGCCTTACGCTGTTAGATATTTATAAGCAATACCTTTTGGGTGGAGTTTTTCATGGGGACCACCAGCTCCCAAATAACCACATAGAGACTTATTATTAATTATAAATGCTTGGCCAATAACTTAGGCTTGTTAATAATTAGCTCTTTCAACTTAAATTAACCCATATTTCTTGTCTACACTTTACTACGTGGTAGTACCTTTTTTCAGCATGGCATGTTCATCTTCTGCTTCTTCTGTGTCTTGGGCTGTCAATCACTATGACTCTGTCTTTCTTCTTCCCAGCATCTTCTCAGTTTGGCTCTCCTGCCTAACCTCTTCCTGCCTAGCTACTAACCGATAAGCCTTTTATTAAATCAATCAGAAGGTGCCTTGGCAAAGTACTGTGGGGTGTCTTTCTGTATGTCATGAATATGTGTGGCTCCCATTAGATAATAAATAAAGCTGTTTTGGCCTGTGGCAAGAAAACTTACAGCCAGGAGGAAAATCCAACCAGAGATACAGAGAGAGGGGTGGAGTCAGGAGAGACACCAGACTGCTGTGGAAGGAGCATCAAGATGTCAGCAGACCAGTAATGCCACAGCCATGTGGCAACATGTAGGTTAATAGGAATGGGTTAATTTAAGATGAGTTGGCTAGCCAGAAGCTGAAACCATAGGCCATACAATTTGTAATTAATATAAGCCTCTGAGTTATTATTTTATAAGCAGCTACAGGATTGCAGGTGGGAGAGATTTGTCTGGAACTCAGAGCCAGGAGGGACCAGAGAAACATCCAGCTACATAGCTATTGTACAATCAGCCTTTTATTAAACCAATCAGAAGATGCCTTGGCAAAGACAAATTTTCACAGTGTTCAAAAAGATTATTCCACAGCATTTCCCCTTTTTGACTAATTAAAAAGGAAGATTTTTAACTTTAACATAGTAAAAGCACATACAACCATACAATTATCAAGTAAGAATAACAGTTACAATATTCAGTCAATTTGTATTTGGCAAAATTAGAGAAAATACTCTAATTATTTATCTTATCTTTGTGAGTCTAAAGTTTTATACCTAATTTACCTTTTATTATATGTAAAGAAAACTTTAAGTCTAATTATTTAGTCTTTAACTCCCTCAAAGACCCCAGAGGGGTGTAATGTTACCTAATGACAGAGACATCTGGGTGCCTACAGAGTTACCCAAAGTTCTTCTGTAACATTGGGGTATCCATCTTTGGCCTACAGGCCTAGAATATCTGACAGACTTTTCTGAGAAGCAGGGAATTTTGAAGGACTTTCCTATCTTGTCTTGGCAAAGTTTGGTAGTCACTTTTTTTGTGTCCTCTCAGTCCAATTTGGACAGTATACTATCAGCAATTTAGGCAAGGGCAATTTCTTTGCCAAAATGTCTAGCTTTTGTTATTAAAAAAAAAAAAGCAAGCTCCAAATGGAGTTTCTTTAATGTTCATCATCTTCTTTGAAGTAAATTGGTGTTGCCAGGAGCAAACATGTCTCACTGTCAAGAAAAGCCTTATGTTATTAAGACAGTTTAAATACCTTATTCTGTAGGTCTTTGAAGGGTTGAAGACCATCTATCTATCTAAACTTGAGGACATACCTTTTTTCTTCCAAGCCTATGTACATTTTTAAACACACTGCAACCCTTTTAGATTTTTTTTTCCCATCTGGATCTGTCTTTACTGTGTATCTGTAACCTTTTCTGTCTGCATGAGCAAAATCTTAAAGGCACCATGTGGCTTAGCATGCTGGCGGGGCTCACGCTAGCAGCTCAAACCCACAGGTGGTGGCCAGGAGATGCCTCTCTGTACTATGGCTGGCATGAAACTGTATGACTAGGAAGCCATGTTTGTCTCTGGTTTTTTTGTTTGTTTGTTTGTTTGTTTGGAAACTTTTATTAAGCTTTCTCAGGTTTTATGTGAATATTCATGACCAGACTTTGGGCGCCATTTGTAGGCAGAGTTTTTGTCAGGACTGTAGGCTTCCAAATAACATACAGAGACTTATTATTAGTTATAAATGCTTGACCAATAGCTTAGACTTATTACTAACTAGCTCTTTCAACTTAAATTAACCCATATTTCTTGTCTACACTCTACCACATGGTGATGCCTTTTTTCAGCATGGCATGTACATCTCTTACTTCCTCTGAGTCTCTAGTGACCCCTGTGACTCTGTCCTTCTTCCCAGTGTCCTCTCAGTTTGACTCTCCCACCTAACCTGCCTAGCTGTTGGCCAGTCAGCCTTTCATTAAACCAATCGGAAGGTGCCTTGGCAAAGACACATCTTCACAGTGTATAGAAAGATTATTCCATAACAACACATATTTAAATGGATGTCCAAAGAGTTAGAAATTTTCTGTGGGTAAGCTATTCTTTCAAGGGTTAAAATCCCTTTAAGCCCCAAGAACTAAGGTGGAATGATAAGATGGGTCCTCTCTTATCTTTACTTCAGGGTAATATAGCTTTCATCAACAATGGGAGTGATCCATAATTAGAGTTGCATTTCTAAAAATGAACAAGATGAGGTAAAGGTGAAACGAGGTATTTTAGTGTCTTCCAGTGGGACTGTATGAAGTTGCCTGTAAGCAAGCAGACAAAAACTGTGCTACTGGGAGCTGGAGAGAGGGCTCAGCAGTTACGAGAATATACTGCGATATCAGAGGAGTCAAGTTCAGTTCCCAGCACCCACATCAGGCGGCCCCCAACCGCCTGTCACTCCAGCTACACAGGGGTCCAACACCTCTGGCTGCCATGGGCACCTGTACATGCATAGGTACATGAACACATGTGCCTGTACTCATACACTCATATACCTGTGCCTTTACACACATATGCATGTGCACACACAGACATGTGTGCTGGTATACACACACACACACACACACACACACACACACAAAACCTGTACTTATACATATACACACAGGCCTGTACTACTACCACCACTACTGCTACTACTACTATACACACACACACACACACACACACACACACACACACACACACATGCACGCACACATGCTTGTATTCACACACACAAACATATGCCTATATATACACACACATACATATCTATGCCTGTACACACACACATGCCTATATATACACACATACACACATTCCTGTACTCACATGCACAATATATGCCTGCATACACACATATATGCACACATGCCTCTACACACACACACACACACACACACACACACACACACACACACAATCTTTTTTATGAAGTGATACTACTGGAAACAGCAAGAACCTGACGCTTCCTACCTGGTAGAGTCTCTTACTTTGTGGGGCCTTGGGATGTTCAGCCAGCCGTTTGTTCATTTATCATATATTGTCTAAATCCCCAGCATTAGACTACATCTGGGAGAAACCATAACAAATGAGAAGTGCCGGTCTGAGCATTCACTGAGTGTGTGGGCGGGCGTCTCCACGTAAGTCTGCGGAGATAAGTGTCAGAGGGAGGCAGTGTGCTGGAAAGTCAGGCACTGTCTCTGAGTAAGTGGCACAGGCCCAGATCCAAAACGCAAGGATGAGTGAACCAGACTGAAAGGACTGGAGAGGCGGCGGCAGAGAAGAAAAGAAGGCTGAGCAATTCCATCTGCTGCCCATGGTACTGTGTCCTGAATCCTTTTCTGGGAGTGCTGGACACAGAACTCTGACAGTGATAAGAAAATAGTGTAAAGAAATCAAATCACATGACCACTGGTCCAGACTTAAGATGACAGAGACAGGGTCCAAACCAGGTCTAATTGCAGAAACTAAAGCCTGAACCTCTAACCTGTGGTGCCTTGTAATGTGGCGGGTGCTTGGCATCAGAGGAGAGGTGACAGCAGTGTGCATGAGACAGTCTGGTACCCGAAATCCATCATAAAGATACAGGCTGAGGCAGTGGACTCTGTCCATCGCTCTCGCACTGGCTGCTACAACAGACTCTGCAGAGATGCGATCACAGTGAAGAAATAAGCGCACTCTCTCACATTCAAGAAAATAAGCAGAGGGACTTGGAGACTGACATCCGGCAAGAGGTGGTGGATTTTCCAGAGTGTTGTCAAAACAGGCAAACTGTATTAGGAGCTTAGGACCGCTAGAGCCGTGCTTGGAACCCATGCAGGTTAATCAGATTGCAAGAACAGTTTTGTGCTATGACTTCTCACTCACCTCCACGTCGTTTTTTATTTGATCTCTGCATTTATTGAACATGTTATCAATGTGCCCACTGAACCATGAGCTTTACATAGGCAGGAAATGGTGGCTGATTTTTGCAGCCTCTGATCTAATCTTTAGCCAGTCCTCCGGGGGAGACACTACTAAGTGACTTCTGTGGCTTTTCTGGAAAAAGGCCCCTTGCCTTTTTTCTCTCTAAGCGTTGCCTTGTCAACTTTGGATTTCATCTATGCAAGCAGATGTTTTATTAATACACACAAGTAGATTTCAAGCTCTCTTACTGTCAGCATAGTATGTTTTAAATGGCCCGTAGTAGCTGGGAATATGTAAGAAGAAACTTACGCCATTTGAAAATAGAAGACATGGTAAGTAAGAACAGAATGATAATGGCTTGTTTATCCACTAGACTTTTCTCTCAAGTGGGACATTTGCTGAGGAAGTCTAAGCGGACAGTACTTCAGCTGGAGTTTCCTTGGTTGTCAATAGTGCCAGCAAGTGTGCTCTGGGGTGAAGGAATAAGGTGCTGAGGTTGCACAGCCCAGTTTCCACCAGGTGCATTCCCAGCTTGTTGAAGTTTTCTTTCCCTGAAAACCAACCTCAGAAGTCCAGAACAGAAAATTTGTCACTGTTGGCCAAGTAAGAAAAAGTTTATTACTTGCAAATTTGAAACAGATTTCCTTTTCCCTCTGAAGATGGAGTGGGAAGAGTGTAGATCTTATGGTGTGCTGATCCTGCAAGATCTTTGACCTTCCCTTTCATTTGCTGAACTGTGTGAAAGCTGACATTTATTATCTACAAAAGGCATTCAGTCCAGGAAGCCTCATGTTCCACTATGCCGGTGTCTGGCCAGGAAGAGATGCTGATCCACATTCATTGTAATAGATTGATTAATTTAAAGTTTGCTATATATTGACTGCTATGTTTCATTCAATGCTATTAATTTGATATTGAAATTTTTCTGAGTGCATTTTATTGCTTTCTGATTTGGACTTGCTGAACTCCATAGCTATTATTTTGACAGTGTTTTAAATGGTATTGATCAGTGTGAGAGTACCACTTGATGAGAACATCCAATTCAAGGTCTGCTATTGGAGCTGATCCGTTTTTCATATGTTTAAACTATTCCATCAAAGAAAAATACTTGTAGAGTTAACTTACAGCAGCCTTTTAGCCCTGGCTAAGTATTTCTGTGAGTTCTTAGTAAGTGTCTGGAATGGCCTCCAGTTGCTTTTTCAGAAAACTTCAAAGCTGACGTTTTCTAATTGGACAGTGCAGTATTAGAGAAACCATGAGGAAAGCTAGCCAGCAATCAAGGCCCAAGCTCAGCGGCCTGATGTATACCATCAATGTTTAATGAGACACAATAGCTAACTGATGGGAAACATTACAGGGCCCCCCTTGATGCGACCCCCGGAACTTGCTCCAGCAACCAAACTGCCGCTTCCAATGGTCCTCACTATTAACAATCATCTGCAAGGCCAGAATTTTTTCATGCATCGGAGTGGAAACCGTGTCTGTGAAGTAGGACATCGGTGATGACAGGGTCCATTAATGCAGCTCAGTGGCCCCGAGGACACCTTGAGTTAATGCAGACACTGCCTTCATCAGCAATCCCAGCATACTTCATAAAGAGGCTCCACCTCAGGCACGGCCAGAGTCTGCACCACAGAGTAAAGTCAATCCGCTGCTACTGGCGGTCAGTCAGGGGTTGAATTCGTCTGCTGAATCTGCCCTCCCAGGGGAAGTGACTGGGATTTTGTCACTCGATGGTTGACTGAAGATATGAACATAGGCTTTGACCCCGATGGCATCTCATTGCCAAGATTTTAGTCAGCATTCCTCTGTACTGTCAGCATAATTAGGGTGCAGCTGTGTGTTACACGGAACTAAAGCCAAGAACACTGGGGAGCTGAGCAAAAGTCCAAGGGTCAACACTGCAGGCTCTCTCAGCCCTCTAACCATCCTGGCAGTGGCTGCTGCCACCTCCACTCTGCACATCTGCTTGTCTCAGTGACCAGAGGCAGGAGGCAAACAGCCTCACAAACCTGGTTGATGTCCCTAGGGATGATTCTTTAATATCTCGTATATTAATTACACTCTTAAAACATGGCAGATCAAGACACTCTTGAGTTTTCCCCAAAAAGATATAGAACAACTTCTAGCAGATGGAAGAGAAAAGACCCTCCTTTGGCCTCTTCCCTCTCAACAGAACTCATCTCAAACACGTGCTTTCGCCTTTAGAGAAATAGTAATAATAGCTCCATTAAAAATCAAGAGTAGTTCCCTTTTACAGTAGCAGTCACCCAGCTAAGGGGGAACAACATAGGTCCTATTCACATTGCAAATATAAAGCGTTTTGTGTACAGTGGAATCAGATTATATTTGCATTTTGGAAAATATTAGATTTTGTTAAATGGCTTAAAAGTCGATACTTAAGAAATTCTCACACACAAGTGTCAATGATAGAGGGTGTCACTGCTTACAGAGATGGAAGAACATTACTCTTAACTTGTAAAAGTCACGGTTATTAATATTTTCCTCCTTGTGAGGAAAGGACAAGGTTAATTGCATTTTACAATGGTGAGCATAAGCACTGTCAACTTGAAGGAGAAAGCTAAGGTTAGTCCGTCTGGACTCATGTGGTTCTGAAGGTTTTCCCCCAACACGCTCCAGGGAAGTATATGGGGACAGAATTCATCAAGAAGTCAGTTAAGCAGTTTTATCTTGGTGAAAATAACAGAGAAATAACCATGTCTTCCCTCCAAACCAGTGTTCTCCAAATACTGGCTCACTGTTTGTAACAACTATCCAATTGAGTGCTAACCTGGAACTTTTTCTTACATTTTAAAATGAAGTTAAAATATGACTACATTATTTCCCCCTCCCTCACTTCCCTCCTATCCCTCCTGTGTCTGCCCACCCCCAATGCAAGGCTCTCCTTTATCTATTGCTGTAACATACACATGTAAACGAATAAACAAGAATACAATCTGCTGAGTCCTTGCAGTATTGCCTACATGTGTGTTTCTCCTGCTGACCTCTTGATGCACTGGATAACCTGTCAAGGAGCACATCTCTGGGATAAACTAATTCCTCCTCCTCTCTCTGTAGTCCTTAATTGCTTGTAGCTCTTCATCTAGGGCTGAAGTCCCACGAGCTATCCTCCATGTACTTTGGGATGCCCACTGTTGTTGAATTATCCAGGTCTTATTTAGGCTGTCCTGTTGCTGAGACCTCATGAATGTAGCCTCTCTGTTGCAGCCACAAGGTGCAGTCTCACGGGTGACTTTCTGGTCCTCCGGCTTTTACAGTGTTTCTGTCTCCTCCTCCGTGGTGTTCCCCAAGCCTTGGGCACAGGAGTTATGTTGTAGATAGAGCAACTGGGGTTGGGCATCGCACAATCATTGGTTGCATTTTGACCAGTTATGACTTCTATAATGACCTGCTGGAAAGGAAGCTTCCTAGGTGAGAAGCAAGGGCTGCACTTTTCTGTGGACATCAGGATAGGCATTTCAAATGCAGTGAGGAATTGCACTAGTTGAGAGAAGTGGTGGTGATAGGTTCTACTCTAAGGTCCATGGCCTCACTAGCCCTGGGCAGATGGTGAGGTTTACAGTACCAGGCATGATGACCCTCCTGTTAGGTAGATCTTGAGTCCAGTAAGGTAGCTGTTAATTACCACCAAGATGTTAGTGCACCATTGCCATGCTGGTCATTGTTGGGGTTCATATGCATCACAGGTGGAAGAGACTTGATGGCTTTCTTCTCTTGGCTTCTGGTGCTGTGAAAGCACCTACTGAGAGAGGAGGCTTTTAAATACGATAGAGTTTGAGTCCTCTAAGTGCTGTGTCAGAGGATGCAGTGTCTTCAGCAATAGGGACCCACCTTCAACTTCTGGGGGGTCAAGGCCAATAATACAGCAATAACCTGTTATCTGGGAGTCTCTTGAACTTTCCTGATGAACACCTCAGAAGACAGCTTCTCATGCCAGCACTAGAGTTTCTGCCAGACAGTCCGTGGCTCTTGGGGGAAGTATTGTCACCTCAATTTGTATTATTTCATTTAAATACTTAATTATGTATAAGTATATATGCATGCATTGACATGTATCATATTTAATTTTAGGTAAACAAAAAATAATGATTCCTTCTATCTTTTTCAGGAATATTTAGGACTTTTTATTCCTCCTCCCCTTTCTCCTCCTATCATTGTTCTTATCCCTCCACAAATTAAAGGCTCGCAGCCCATCTTTCCCATTTCTTCCTTCTTATCACCTGCACCCCGCTTTCCCCATCTCTAGAGCTTTCCCACAACATGGTCTCCTTTCCTGGTTCTTCTAGGTTATATACTCATACCTGAAGATTTGGAGCTAAGAACCACAGATGAGCAGGAATGTGTGGTGTTTGTTTTTCAGGTCTGGGTTCCCCTACTCAATAGAATCCTTTCCAGTTCTATGCACTTACCTGCAAACTTTATGATTTCATTATTCTTTACAGATGAATAGTATCCCATAGTGTATATACATCACATTTTTATTAGCCATTCATTAGCTACAAGACATTTAGGTTGTTTTCATTCCCTAGCTATTGTGAATAGAGCAGCAATGAACATGGCTGAACAGTGTCTGTGGAATATGTTGAGTACTTTGTGCAGATTCCCAGGAGTGGTATAGCTGTGTCATACAATGGACCATTTTTTTTTTTTTTGCTGTTTAAGTATCCCCCATACTGATCTCCAGAGCAACTGAACCGGTCGTGGGTGCATTCCCACCAACAGTGAATGGGGGTCCTCTTTCACCACCTTCTCTCCAGCATTTGTTGTTGGTTGTTTGTTGATCTCAGCTGTTCCAACTGGGGTGAGATGAAATCTCAAAGTTGCTTTTATTTGCATTTCCCTAATTTCTAAGGAAGACAAGCACCTTTTGAGCTATTCCTTAGTCATTTTTACTTCTACTTCTGAAAACTCTCCTCAGATCCCTATCTCATTTTTAATTGGGTTATTTGTTATTATTGTTTTTACTCTGTTTCTCTGGTTCTTTGTATATTCTAGATATTGATCCTCTGCCAGCTGTATATCTGGCAAAGATTTTCTCCCATTCTATCAATCTCCTCTTGACTTGATTGTTTCCTTCACTGTACAGAAGCTGTATATTCTTAGGAGGTTCCAGTTGTCCACTGATGGCCTTAACTTCATAGCAAATGGAATCTTATTCACAAAGTCCTTTTCCTACATCTGTATTCTGCAGGATACGCCTATGTTTTCTTCTAGAAGTTTCAATTTTTCTGGATGCAAATTGAGGTCTTTGAACCATTTGTGGTTAGTCTCTGTGCAGGGTGATGGAGACAGAGCTAATTGCACACATGTTTTGTCTCCTTCTGGGCAGAGTAGTATACAACGTTAATCTAGCACTTGGGAGGAACAGGTGAGCAGATTTTCTGTGAGTTCCAGGCTAACCAAGACTACATAGTGAGGTTCTGTCTTAAAAATAAATCTTGTCTCTTTATACTTTTTATTCCAAATTGAGTAGCAAGGGTATTGGAGATAATCACCTACAGTGTTGCCATGTTGTCCAAGTGATGCTTTGACTGCTTTCCTGGCCTTGCCTATTTTTACAAAGTATTTTTGCTAGCTCATATCCTTATTGACTACATTTTATCAACAAATAAAGATCATGGATATTTTATATAGGTCTCCTTGTAGCTAGGATTTGGTCTGTTGTGCAATGTTTTACTTTTCTGAAACTTCTCTTCACTAAGACAAGTAGGAACCTCTGTAGTAATTTTACTGCCTCCTTTCCATCATTATTCATCTGGTTTACCACATGAGAGTGGGATGATGACTAGGTGAAGGCAGGCTTGTTCTGGGATAGGCTCTGTGCTGGGCAAACTGAACTGTAGATGGGTCAAGGAAGGATGGGCAGAATTGTTTTGTCTTATTTGACAAGCTCTGGAAAAAATCCAGGTCATTATGTTCTGGAATTTAACTGAAGAAAAGCTTAGGTCTGTGTTTATATTGTGGTAAAGAACACAAATACCAGAGCCAATTAAATCATTTACTCGTCTCTTTATATAATAGACATCATAGATGGTGTCCTGCTTAGGAAGTGCTATGCCGGATATTGGGATCCACTGCTTACCCAACTGAAGCGGCTTCTGTCTTTATTGATTCTGACACTCTACTTGGACAGACAGATCAATCAGGTGACCATGACAACAAACATCTACTGTGTTTCTGACCAATGCTAAAGACCATGGCACAGGCTGAGCAGAAGGTATTGGTGGTAAGGAAGATGACTGCAGCCTGAAGCTCAGGGCAGTGTATGGAGAAGCCTGAATGGGAAAAGGACCATCAGAAACAGGGTGAGGCTGTGTGGCAAGAGTTGGTAGCTGTGAGGTGAGTCAGGACCAGGAGCCTAGAGGCTCTGCTGTGGGCAGGATAGGGCATGGATGGGTTTGAAGCAGGACACATAGGTTTGGGAGAGTGGATAGAACTGGTACAAGTTGATCAGTGGGAAACTATGGAAGCTTTCTAGGACACAGACAAAGAGAACTCAGCCTGTGCAGCAGTCTGAAACAGATGAACACATGGGACACTAAGGTGATAGGTAGGCATTAAGAGGGCTTAGACAGCTGATGGGAGGGTGGTCCCTCTTTAGGGGAGGAAACTTGAAAAAGACCAGGTTTAATATTTGAGGACAAATGGGGCCAGGACCAGGAATTCAGAGAAAGGTTTTAATGTGTGGAGTTTTGAGATGCCTTTGGGAAAGCCCAAAGAGAATGTCTGAGCAGAGTTTCATTTCACAGTGAGTGTCACAGAGGTGGTGACTGAACACCTACATCTGGATATGGCCCTTGGGGGAGATGTTGGAGAAGAGTCTTATCCAGGGTCCCAGAGACTCTTCATCCAAAGGCAAGATCAAAGGGGATAAGAACAAAAGAGGAGAGGAGTGTGATTAGCCTGTGTAGCTTGACCAAAATACATAGGAGAAGATGGGAGATGAGGAGGAGATGAAGGAACTATGGGGATCTTTGACATTTGTTTGTTTGTGTGACAATAGGAAACATTTATGAATTTTTCAGGGCCACTGAGAATGATTTGGTGAGAAGTTACTAGAAGGATCATGGGAGGCCTTATGTAGGAGTAGAAAATGGGGGATATGTTGGGGGGGAGGGCTGGGGAGGTAGGGAGGGAGGAGAGGGGGATTTATGATTGGTGTGTATGATGAATAAAAAATTTCTTAATAAAAAAAACTTTCTCTATCCTTTTCCCCCCCAAGCCTACATATATTTTTAAGCACACTGTAACCCATTTAGAGGCTTTTTTTTTCATCTAAATCTGTTTTATTGTGTATCTGTAGTCCTTTTCTGACCAGGAGAATTTTTAAACTAAGCTGTGTGACTAGGACGAAAGCACAGCTTTTGCTGCTGGGTCTACCCTGCTCAGCTTTTTTCAAGATGGCACAGGTACCAGTGAGTCACGCTTACCTCCCCAATTCTGGGAAGCCGTATTAAGTAGCATGTAGCTGAGTGTTTAAGCCCACAGCTGTGCTCCCAAGCCCACAGGCAGTGGCTGGGAGAAGCCTCTCTGTACCTCTGTGTGTATACACCTGTGTGTGCACCTGTGTGTCTGTGTATGCTTACATATACATGTGTGCAGGTGTTTGTGTATGTTCATGCTATGCTTTCTTGCCTTGACATATGTTTTATAATAAAATTTAACTTATAAATTAAGCAGACTAGGAATTGCAATAACTGATTTTTTTTTTAAAAAAGGACAATTTTAACAGTGTGCTATAATAAAAGTTATATAAATATGGTCTCTTTTTTTCAAAATAATAATTTTTGTTTTGTTTTAGAAGGCACAGGTGTTCTTTGCTCTGTTCTTTGTGCCCTGCTAGTTGGTACATAATTCTTGCACTGGTCGCTTTTCATGCTTCATGATCTGGTGCCCCTTTGCCCTTTCTTGTGGACTCTATTTGAGGTGTTCTTCCAGAAAAACGGTTCCATAGTAACTGAAGACTTGTTTCAATTTTTTTCCTTCATGGGGGACTTCCTCAGCTTCTGCTGTAACACATCACCATCAGTCCAAATATGTTTTCTGTTCCGGCACAATTTAACTCATTCTGCAATTCCAAACACGGCCCCCTTGTACCTAATGGCTATAAGTCATGCAGATTGAGGTATGGCAGCAAAGTCAGCATCAACTTCTTTCTTCTCAGGTCTACAGATGAAAGATGAATTTCTGCTGTAGCTTTTCACAAGCTCAGCGCACACTTGTTTCTTTCCTTATTCAGCTGTGTCAACTGGCTTTCTCTCACTGTGGTGTCCTGGAGATCAGCAGCTTAGTGAGGAGAGAAGATATTCTTGCTGAGTTTTAGAGTTCAGCCCATTGCTCTTGGACCAGTGATAAGACAGTACAGCATGGTGAAGGCCATATTCACCTCACAGTGGCTCAGAAATGAAGTGAAAGGCAGGAAAATGTGGAGTCCAAGCACTCCCTTCAAGGTCAAGCTCCCAGCAACCTAACTTTCTTCCACTAGGTGGTCTGTATCTCCTAAATGTTCCACCATTTACCAATATACCAATGACTGATGACCAAACTTTTAACACATGGGCCTTGGGAGGACTCTCCAAATCCCACCCAGAACACAATTTGAGGATTTTTACCTTCTTTTAAAGGTTCTTTTTGATAGTTCCAAAATGACATCATCACTTCTCTTGGTTTTTGAGACCAGGATTAAGTAAAAGAAAGTATACTTGAACACAAGCACGAGGACATTGTTGACAGTCCATCTGCTAAAGATCAATGACAGACTGATGTGGTTTGAATATGAAGTGATACCCAGAGGTCTCATGTGTTGAAGGCTTGGTCTCCAGCTGATGGACACCTTCAGAAGTGATTGGGTCATAAGGCCTCTGACATAATTGCTGTCATTAATGCACTAATCAATATTGATTTTACATATCTGGATGGGCACTCAGGAGGAAGGGCCTGGATGAAGGAAGCCAGTCACCATCACCAGAGTTATTACGTCATTAAAAATGCCCCGCCCTTTCTCTCCATCTGCTTCCTGCCTCCTCTGTGCTCTTTATGTTCCTTAGCATCAAAGAACCAAGTGGCCATGAACTTGAACCCCTGAAACAGGCTAGGGCGATTGCTAAGTGGTTATGTGCTTGTCATGCAAATGGAAGGTCTCCCCAGAATGCACAAAAAAACCCTAGGTGTGACAGCCCTCCTGTTTTTCCAACTTTGGAAGCCAAGGCAGACATAGGGGATCCCCAGAGCAAGCTGGCGATAGAGACTACACATATGGGCGACTTTGGGGATTGATTGAAAGACTCTACATCATTGAATAAGCTTGAAAAGCCATTGAAAATGATTCCAGACATTGACCTTAGGCCTACACATGCACATAGATCCATGTACATTCATACCCATCCACATATGTGCACGCACGCACACACACACACACACACACAAATGCACACATGCACACACACAAATTAATAAGTAAAACCTCTGAAAATGTAATCCAAAATCAGTATTTCTAACTTTAAGTTGTTCTTCTCAAGTCCTTTGTACAGCGAGAAGAAGTCAGACTAACACAGTGACTGACCAGTGGGAAGGCAGCACATGCAGCCTGGGCATGCAGCTTGGTCATGCAGCCTGGGCCTGCAGCCTGGGCATGCTGCAGAAAAAGATGATTCACACCCTGGAGGAACAAAGCAGTGCAGCATAGGGTGGCATCCCATGGCTCAGAGCAGCACACAATTTCAAACTGACAAATTGTTGATTTCTGCAAATTTTAATTAAATACATCTCTACTGCATTGACCACAAGTAATTGAAAGTATGGGCTGCAGATGAGGGGACAACTGTCTCTTTTGACTGTAGGAAATGAGCTAAAGGAGAGGTTTTATCCTCTTTGGAGCCAGAGAACCTGCAACTGAAGGTCCAAGGACATGAGAGCAGTCTGGTTGCCACACCAGTGTGCTTGTTTTAGCAGGGATAGCAGCATCCAGATGCCTTAGGAAACAGACACGAAAACAATGCTTAGTGGTCATTCTGTCCTAGGGGGTGTGGCATAAATCTGAACAAGAGCTGGCCTAGGACTTGGACTGTGTGTAGCCTTTCTCCATGATCACAAACTCCAGCTCCTAATGAGTGACACTGGGCTTCTTAAGGACTTCACAGGGCAGTCTAGCCAAAGGGCCAATATGACACTGGAGAATGGAACCAGTTAGGCATAGGGATAATTTTAATTTGTTAGTGCATTGACTATTTCACAATAAGCCCATTGTACCTATAAAAAAGAAAAACATCAGCTTTTAGCTGCCTGGCTGTTTACAACATTTAGTGCAATGACAGCATATTATGTGTGTTGCGGGTCTGCTTTTAAATACGGTGCCTCATTATTATGAGAAGTCTTAAAATGCAATGACGTTTCAAGCCAGAAAACCCTGAGACGCTGAAATGGGGAGAGACTGGATTACATTGAATTCAAGGAGAAATTTGAAGCAGACGTTTTTTGTTTGGCACAGTTTGAAGCGGGTGGTACAGAAAAATGCATTGTTCCTATTTGAATGAGACTGGGAAGTAATGTTTGACACCTTGGAAACTTTAGAATCAAAACATAATTTTTCTTTTCTTCCATCTATCTTCTCTGAAATGAATTCCAATGCTATCAGCCAGTGTTGGGAGAGTTTACGAAAAGCATGTTTGTGTCACTCTTTTTTTTTGTTTGTTTGTTAAAGGCTTTTTCTTTATTAATGTGAGCCTTATGTTCCATTTGTTTATTAAAACAATTAGAATTAATCCTAAGCGAGGACGTGGAAACTCTTCTTATGTAGTTGCCCCTGCTTTCTCTGACTTAACGGGCCTAGTCTTTTGCAACTCGCCTTTCTGTTCCCCAGAAGTTTTAGGTTAAATAGTATATTACTGATGTTTGAGTAGATTATACATGTGCTTCATACTAAATTCAGAAGGAATAAAGAGTCATATGGTAAAAATCACATCCCTTACCTAACCCCGTCCCTTCAGCCCCTAGTTCTTCTCCCAAGGCTATCTGTTCTAATTTCCTTTCTGTTATTAAGATGAAACACAAACCACAGACGGGAGGACAGTTTCTTAGGCTTGCACTTCCAGGTCACAGCCCATCAATGAGGCAAGGCAAAACAAGAATTCAAGGCAGACCTGTTTGCTATTCCACATAGCATTACTTCCAGCCAGGGAACTCATGCACAGCTAAGGAATTACCGTAGAAACCATGGAGGAGGCTGCCTGCTAGCTGGCTTGCAATCTGGATTGTACTCAGCAAGCTTTCTTAGACAGTTCAGAGCCACCTGCCTAGGGAATGGACCATCCAGAGTGGGCTCTCTCACATCCATTACCAATAAGGGCAGTCCCCTACAGACATGCCCACAGTATAATCCGATCTCAGAGATCTCGAGACTGTAGCAGATGGGCAGAGCTCACCAGGATAGTTTATTTCCAAAGATATGTTACACTTAGAGTATGTGTGCATGTATGTACATAAATGATCATATATGCATTACTACATACTCTCCTCATGTCATTCTACAGTACAAGGGCAGCTCTGTTTCAACTTACTTTTGTGTGATGTGTGAAGCAGAAGTTTAACCTGCTTTGGTCTCACTGCCTGTCCAGTTGTCCTACACAACTCACAGAAGAGCCCATGTCGTCCCGCTGACTTAAAACCACAGCTTCATCAGATACTAAAGTTCCTGACTTTGTCATGGTTGTTGTTGTTTCAGGCAGTTGTACAGACCCAGGCTGGCTTCAAACTCACAAAGCAGAGCTGGCTTTGACCTTCTGATTCTCCTGCATCCACCTCCTGAGTGCTCGGATTGCAGACTGTATGGTAGATCATTTTCATTGATGGCCCTGTCTACCCACAATCCACATTTAAGATTTTTTCCTTTTTAGAACTCTCATAGCTATTCTTCAATCTCAGGCTCAAGTCTCTGTCTCTCTCTGTCTCTCTCTGTCTCTCTAATCCTCTTGCTCTCACTCTCTTGTTCTCTCTCTCTCTCTTGCTTTCTCTCTCTCTCTCTCTCTCTCTCTCTCTCTCTCTCACACACACACACACACACACACATACTTATTTAAAATTTTGAGATTACATTAACATTTCAGTCTGACTTTGAATTTTCTCCATAAGAACTTGAACATACCAACTCTTTTCCTGCTCAGAAGGGTTCCAGTCCCTTACATGCTGAAATGATAAGTGGCGCTGGTGGCAGTGCTGGTTCCCGGGCAGAAAGGTCACTCACCGTCACAACAGAACCCAGTATTAGTTTCAGAGCTTTATTGGGGGGTCGGGGAGGACAAGAGAACCAGGCCTGGGGAGGAAGGCCCATGCAGAGAGAGGGAAGATGGTGGGGAGAGAGAGAGCAGAGCAGGACAGAGAGAGGGTGGGGTCTGCTTCCGGCTTTTTAAGGGTCCCCAGTGAGCATGTGCCGGCAGGCTTACAGAGCTATGCCAGGAATGTGTTGATTGCGTGACCATGCTGCGCACATAGTCACCAGCGCACATTGATGACATAAGAAACAAGACCCTTTGCTTAACTCCTGAACTGCGCATGTGTAGTCATGCAGCTGGAGCGGGGGCAGAATTCTAACACATGCACTTTAGGTTTTCATGCCTTAGAAAAAATTATCCCTTCTTTCAGCTATGCTCCTGTACAGTTTGTATTTTAGTTATCACAGTAAATGGAATGGTTTGTCTGTGGCACCTTCAGCTAGCGTACTTTACAGAAACACTGTCAATTTCTAACTATTAGTTTTGATCATGCTGTTGCTTTCTATTCTGGTTTGTGGCTTGTTTGTAATTATTTTGAGTCTCCAGGTAGATGAGCACATTGTCTACAAATACTTGTGAGTTTTGCCAGTAAAATTTGCTTTCTTGTTTTCCCTCCCTGAACTGAATCACTGAAGCATTAGAACGGTGGTGTATTCGTGTTCTTTGCAACACAGTCTGCTGAGACTGTAGAGACCTGTCTGTGTATGATGAGTGAGATCCTTCCCTTAAACTCAACTTTTATTTAGTGTTGTTTGGTTTTCTGGACTTGCAGAAAGATATTATAATAACATGTACATCATATATGCTTAGTGCTAAAGAACAATGTGGTCGAAGATGGCCACAGCTTTAGTGATTACAGTCCCAGCTCTATAGGCTTCCTTACAAATTCTATCCAATATCCAGAAAGAAAAAAAAGGTTAAATTGCGTAAGTTTAAAATTACCTAGTTTAAAAGTATATATGGTATTATTTTTAATATCAAGCATGTTTCAATGTAGCCTCATTATCAGAAAATTGCTAACCCTGTCAGGAACTAAATTAAGTGTTTTTCTTTTATAACTTAATTCAGTGGGGACTCCAGTATAATAAGTCTGCTAGGCCTCATGAGTATAAACATTAGCCATTTTACTGGTGAGTGGACATGCAAGTTAATTAAGATCCCTAGTTGAGAGAATATTAGTAATCATGGGGGGCTTGTAGTTTAATTTAACATCAAGTAAGGAAAATTAATACAAGAAGATATGAATTTGGTTTTAGCTCAGGAACCAATTTGTTGTGCAGCCCTTGGCAAATACCTTACCCTCTCTTATTTAATATTTTCATTTTATGAGTGTAAATGGAATTATTAAATATTCAATATTTAATTATTATACATTTTAAGTAGTATTAAGTACTTGCCTCTTATATTTGCAATCTTATTCTGCAGTCCACCCTAAACGTCTCTTACTATTGATATGCTTACTGACAGTGATTACAACTGGTAAGGTCTCTCGACTTTCTACTCTCCCAGCAGACTGAAGGATCAGCAAGGAGAAGAGCCCATGGCCATGGGGTTTCAATCAGCTCTCTGTAGCATGTATCAAATTGACTCCCTTAGTTTCCCTACCTTCTCAGAAATTGGTAAAACATGAACGCTTCCCTTTTGCTAACAGCACTTAATGTTGGGATTGTTAGGTGATGACAGGGGGAGACAGTAGACCTATTGCCTATAAGACCCTGGCATTGCAAAGCATATGGAACTTAATATCTGAGTCGATGGAAACAACAGTCAAATGAGGCCCTGAGCAAAATGTCACTTAGATTTCCCCCTATCCATGTAGTTCACACCAGGGACACAGCAAATGCTGGCAGGCATGCAGGGGATGCATGCCTCCTTCCCTCCTGCTGACTCCCACTGTGGAAATTGGTATGGAGGCTCCTCAACACATAATGCAAAACGTACATATGACCCAGTCACACTGCCTCTGAGCATACACGCCCTCACACACCAAAGTCATCTGACTATGGAAGTATCTGCATACCAATGTTTGTTGCCAAATTTCTGAATCAGCCTAGGTACCCATTAACAAATAGATGGATAAAGAAACCATAGTACATATACACAACAGATGAAGTTTTACTCCATCTTAAAGAAAACAGATAGAAATGAGGTCACCGTGTTAAGTGAAATAAGCCATACTTAGATAAATACCATGTTTTTTTTTTTTTTCTGATATGTGGTATCTAGGAAAACAGAAAAGGATATGAAGCTAAAGGGACAGACACCAGGAATTTGGAGAGAAAATAGATATAGGGAACAGGGAGCAGAGATAAATAAAAGGTCACCTAGAAGGTGTTAATGTTCTAGAAATATAGTGTATACATATTTAGAAGGAGCACACTGGAGCCCTTCATTTTGTTCAGTTAATATAAGCTAATAGCATAAAGAAAAAAATTATAGACAGAGCCTTTTCCTTTCCTCTTTTTTAGCACAGTAGTGTTTGTCTCTTTCTGTGTTATGCCACTTTTATATCCCTTTTTAAAAGTAGAAAAGCATCCATTACAGAATGGCCAGTGAGAGAAAGTGGCACATGAGAAGTATCAGTAGCATGGTGATGGATTCTCAGACATACTTAATTCTTACTCATCTGCTGCTGACACAATTTTGGATGACATTGTTAAACAAGTACTTGTTATTCTGTCACTCATCAGGTAGAGGAGGCACAAAATATTCACCAACATTAAAATACAGAGAAGTCCTCAAAAGTACTGAGCAGTGCTGAGCTGCACAAGGTGAAGGAAGTACTGAGCAGTGCCGAGCTACACACAACAAAGGCTGGGAAACAGTAATATGTAGGCATTGAGAAAGGCTGGAAGGTGTGCACACAGAGATGAAAAGATGGAGGCTAATCTCAAGGTGGATTCTTGCTGAGCAAAACAGTTATGTGAGGTGGGGTGAGGGATAGGAGGCCTTGGGACACTGTCTGCCCTGTCTGATGAGAGAGAGGGAGAGAGGGAGGGAGAGAGAGAGAGAGAGAGAGAGAGAGAGAGAGAGAGAGAGAGAAGAGCAAAAGTGATTCTTAGCCAAGGGGCACTGGCTGTGGAGTGTGTCTGTTTGCCACACTTGCTTGAGAGATCAACCCAGCAGCTCCCCAGGGAGGGCACACCCTGGGGATCTAGTTCTAGAATGATATTGTTTGAGATTTTGTTTTACTTTTTCTTGAAAAAAAAAAAGGTCCGATTTTCAAAGGCCCTTCTTTAAATTATGAGTTTCCTGATGTGTTTGAAGGGGTCCTATGAGTATGGCCACCCTGGGAAGAAAGTGATGCTGTGATGGGCAATCCTACTCATGGAGAAAAGTAACTGTTTGAAAGAGAGGAACAGAAATTATTTTTAAATACACCGTGTGACTATTTAGCTAAATGTGGGAGGCACCCTGAACTTTACTTTCAAGTCTGTGACCTTTTCAGTCGTCAACTCTGTGCCAAAATGTGTGGGGCTTTTAATTAGCTGCCCTGTTGTGTAAAACGAGCAACCAAACTGGATATGAGACTTTTAAAATGTTCATTGACTTGTGTAATTAGAGAGAAAGAGAGAAAAGAAAAGAGAGAAGGAAGAAAGGAAGGGAGGGAGAGAAGGGGGAGGGAGGGAGGAAGGAAGGAAGGAAGGAAGGAAGGAAGGAAGGAAGGAAGAAAGGAAGGAAAATCATTTTAATCATCATCCTGCAACTGACTTCATCTTGGCAATGTTAATTTTAACTAGAATTGGGGGAAGGGATATAATAAGTTTTGTTTCTTGGTCTAGAAAAATGAATATGGCCAGTGCTAATTAATTAGCACAGACAGTATTTATGCAGTGGCTTCTTTTGGATAATGTGCCTCAAAGGAGAACAAGAAGGCAGTTTTTGTTATTTTGTGGCTTTTTAGTGGCTGTGATTTAACAGAGCAATATCCTAGAATATATTAGGGAACAGCAATGACAGATTCATTTTCTACTTTGTGCCCTGAAAAGCCATTTATGCAAATACAAATGCTGTGTTTGTAAAGTAAAAGCGGTTGGCAGATCTGGGTCTCTCACTAATGGTAAAAAAGAAACTCGGGGACCCCCAGCTATGATTTGATCATTAGGTGTATATGTCTTAAATGCAGACCCAGGCCCTCATTTATTACAAAAAGTTCAACAGCTGACACTCTCAAATATGAAAGTTTAATGTGATTGTTTTCTCAATACTGCTAAAGAATATTTCCAAATAGGAAATACAGAGGCATGTTTAGCAGGGTGGTAACAATTATCAACTTTGTCGTTTTGATACATACCACAACTCCTTCCCTCAACTTTTTCCAAATCCACTTGTGGTGGTTTGAAAGAAAATAGCCCCCAAAGGAAGTGGCACTATTAGGAGATACAATCTTGTTGGAGGAAGTGTGTTGCTGGAGAGGCAAGCTTTGTGGTCTCATTTATGCTCAAGTCACGCCCAATGAGACAGTTCACTTCCTGTTGCCTGAAGCTCTCAGCTCCTTCTTTCTTCAGCACCACATCTTCCTGCACACTGACATGACCCACGATGATGATAATGGACTGAACCTCTGAAAGTGTAAGGGAGCCACCCCAATGAAATGATTCCCTTTATAAGAGTTGCCATGGTCATGGTGTCCCTTCATAGCAATAGAAACCCTAAGACACCAACCCTACCACCTCCCAAACCCTACTCAACTTTGTTCTCTCTCTCTCTCTCCCTCTCTCTCTCTCTCTCTCTCTCTCTCTCTCTCTCTCTCTCTCTCTCTTTCTCTCTCTCCCTCTCTCCCTCCCTCCACCCTCCCTCCCTTCCTCTATCCCTCCCTCCCTCTCTCTTTCTCTCATTTAATGACTCATCGACTTCAATTTGTGCTGTCTATATACTCCTTGGTATGGAACCATTCACTGTAGGATGGTTGACCAGGAGCCATACCCTGACTGGACTCTCCCTCCCCAAAAAGCCACCAGTGGCCCATACCATCTCAGTTAGGGGTAGAGTCTCATGAACCCCTCTCTCCCCATGCTAAAATGTTGACTGGCTTCATTGTATCTCTGTAATGGCATAAAAAGAGAGTGCACTTATTTTTTAAAGATTTATTTCTCTCTATAGACCAGACTGACCTTGAACTCAGAGATCCACCTGCCTCTGCCTCCCAAGTGCTGGGATTAAAGGCGTGTGCCACTACTGCCTAACAAATATAATACCAGTAGCACAGACACTGAGAGCAAAAATTTAAAAATGGGAGGGTCCTCCTGAAACTGAGAAGCTTCTGTAAGGGAAAGGAAATGGTAAATAAGACAAAACGACAGCCTTCAGAATAGGAAAAGATCTTCACCAACCCCACATCTGACAGAGGGCTGATCTCCAAAATATATAAAGAATTCAAGAAACTAGACACCAAAATACCAAACAATCCAATTAAAAAAGGGGCTACAGAGCTAAAAGAATTCTCAACAGAAGAATCTCAAATGACGAAAGACATTTAAGGAATTGCTCAACATCCTTAGTCATCAATGAAATGCAAATCAAAACGACTCTGAGATACCATCTTACACTTGTCAGAATGGCTAAGATCAAAAACACTGATAACAGCTTTTGTTGGAGAGGATGTGGAGCAAGGGGAACACTCCTCCATTGTTGGTGGAAGTGCAAACTTGTACAGCCACTTTGGAAATCAGTATGGAGGTTTCTCAGAAAATTGGAAATCAGTGTCCCTCAAGACCCAGCTATATGACTCTTGGGCATATACCCAAGGAATGCTCAATCATACCATAAGGACACATGCTCAACTCTTTTCATAGCAGCATTATTTGTAATAGCCAGAATCTGAAAATAACCCAGATGACCCTCAACTGAAGAATGGATAAAGAAAATGTGGTACATATACACAATGGAGTACTACTCAGCAGTAAAAAAAATAATGACACCATGAAATTTGCAGGCAAATTGATGGAAATAGAAAATATCATCCTGAGTGAGATAACCTAGACTCAGAAGGACACATATGGTATGTACTCACTCATAAGTGGGTACTAGGTGTAAAGCAAAGGATAACCAGACTACAGTTCACAGCTCCAGAGAAGCTAGCTAATAAGGAGGACCCTAAGAGGGACATATAGATCACCCTGGGAAGGGGAAATAGATGAGATCTCCATGAATGAAATGGTGGTGAGGAGTGGGCAATGGAGGGTAGGGGATGGGGGATGAGGACATAAGGGAACGGGATGGTCAAGCTGGAACAGGGATGGAGTGGGAAAGCAATGAAAAAGATACCATGATAGAGGGAGATACCATGGGAATAGAGAGAAACACGGTGCTAGGGAAGTTGCCAGGAATCCCCAAGGATGACCCCAGCTTATACTACTAGCAATAGTGGAGAGGGTACCTGAACTGACTTACCCCAGTAGTCAGATCAGTGAATACCCTAACTGTCATCATACAGCCTTCATCCAGTAACTGATGGAAGCAGATACAAAGATCCATAGCCAAGCACCAGGCAGAGCTCCAGGAGTCCAGTCGAAGAGAGAAAAAGAGGAATTCTATGAGCAAGGGGCATCAAGATCATGATGGGGAAACCTACAGAGACAACCAAACCAAACTAGTGAGAACTCATGAAATTTAGATCAACACCTGTGGAACCTCCATGGGACTGGACTAGGCCCTCTGGATAAGGCGAGACAGTTGTGTAGCTTGAATTGTTTAGGGGGCTCCCTGGCAGTAGGATCAGGATCCATCTCTGGTGCATGAGCTGGCTTTCTGGAGCCCACTACCTATGGTGGGACACCTTTCACAACCCTGATGCAGGGGAGGGGTTTGGACCTGCCTCTCCTGAATGTACCAGGCTCTGCTGACTCCCCATGTGAGGCCCTACCTTGTTGGAGGAGGGGATGGAGGGTGGGGTTTCAGGGGAAGGCTTGGGGAGCAGGAGGAGGGAAGAGAGGCGGATCTGTGGGTGGTATGTAAAAATGAGTAAAAAATTCCTTAATAAAAATGGTTTGAAAAAGATTTATTTCTCTATATTTTATATGTGTGTGTTTATCTGCATGTATGTACACCACATACGTGTAGTTCCCATGGAGGCCAAACAAGGGCATTGACTCCTCTGAAACTGAAGTGACAGACAGTCGTGAGCTGTCGTGTGGGTGCTGGGAACTGAACCCAGGTCCTCCGCAAGAGCAGTCAGTGCTCATAACCACTGAGCCATCTCTTCAGTGCACACCCTTTAAGATTTATTTGACTACAGTTATTTTTAATGCTTGATGTGAATTTTTCATGTGGAAAATACGTTGTGCATAAGCCACACAGGCAAGTTTTTAGAATGAGAATAGTGAAGTGGCGAAGTTATAGTAATTATGTCTTGGCACAGGTGTTGTGTTGCAATGGAAAGTATCCGTCCCAACTAAGAGACCTGCCACTCATCAACTGCACAAACGCGGGCAAATTCCCTACTGTGTCTGTCTTAGTTCCCACCTAGAGTAGTAGTCCTCTGTCCTGGGATAGTTAGTGACCACGTGAGGCAGCATGTGTGAGGACAGCCCAGCTCAGACATGTAAACACTTCTTGTAAGACATTGTAAACATTTGCAGTCTCTGCCACTACCCTGCAGGAAACAAAAAGGGGGATCTTTTTTTTTTTTTTTGTAAAAATGGAACAAAAGGTGAACTGTGGTCCTGAATTAATTCTTGTAGCATATTGTACTCTTGCATCGTGATTTGTTTACTTTCTCTCATCCTAAAAGGCTAAATTCTTCCATGAGAAACCAGTCCATTTATTTCTGTTTTCCTATTTATCCATTCTATTGAAAGGGAAGAGATGTGGCTTGCTTTCTGCTAGCTTTTTCTCTCTTTCTGTTTGGTGCTTCAGGACTCTCAGATATAACGCATTCTCAAATTTCCCCCCACTTTCAGGTGGTATACTCAGATGTGAGACAGCTTTCTATTTTTCTTACTTTTTCTGCCTTTGCTGCTCTCCCCAAAGTGAATGAGAGTAATTGTCCCCAGCACAGTGCCTCCCACAGGAGCCTGTACATCTAGCCACACAAACGTTCTCTTTCAAGCTGTTAGTAGAGTACACCTTTACCGTAAGTGAACAGGATCTAGAGTTTGGGGAATGACCTCATCTCTGTTGAGCCCTGACGACCTGCCAGCACACCATCCTAAAGATTCTGGAGCTGTGATATTAACATTCTCACAGCATCCAGGGAGTAGCCTGAAGTTGAAGGGGCTTGAGAGGTTTAGTCAAGATCTGGGAATCAGAAGTGAAGATAATAAGTCCTCCCAAGCTGCATGGCTACTGGTCCTGCAGTCTAAACACACACTATCAGGGGCAGCAATGCCTCCTCCCTTGTACACAACTGGAAGAACGCATTCAGGTATATAGCCTATAGTAGCAAAGTGAAAGATTAAAACATTTTAAGATGCACAACGTCTGCATTTGATATGGGGTTCTTATGTAGCTTGTTGACACCAAGCCAAATTGCTTAATCTCTGTAATTTAACTTTTGCAAAACATCAAATGTTCCAAGGATATGTACTCAGTTTTCTCTGCCTGGATTCTTTCTCACTAGAGTGCATGAATGGATCCAGGCATGAGTCCTCTGATGTCTTGGAACTATCTTTTTTGGTTGTGAACTAAATGCCAACAAAGATTATCACTTTCAGATCGGTAATGATGAAATGAGTACCAGTTATCACTAAGGATGGTTAGTTTAGGGGCAGGAGCAGAAGAGAAATCACACATCATAGAGGCAGAAGCAATGAACTATAAAGCAGTCCAATTAAAGCAACACTGGAAACTGGGAAAATGTCTGTATAGCCAACAGTTTTCCTTGGGGGCTTTGAAATTATATGACCTGTGGTCTTAAGGTTGAAGTGTGGTTCAGGGCCTGTGCACATTAGTGGACAGCATCTAGGCACGGTAGAGAAAGATACAGATTCAAAAAATTAAGATGAGGAAGATGCAACACTCTTGCAGATGTCTGGAAAGAGATTTGCCCCTGGAAGTAGTAACAAAGTTTCACAGAAAAGAAGTAAGTGATGAAGATGATCACAAAAATGATGGTCATGAAGATGATGGTCATGAAGATGATGATCATGAAAATGGTGATCATGAAGATGATGGTCATGAAGATGATCATGAAGGTGATGATCATGTAGATGATGGTGATGAAGACGATGGTGATGAAGATGATAGTGATGAAGATGATGATCATGAAGATGATGATCATGAAAGTGATCATGAAGATGATGGTGATGGAAGTGATCATGAAGATGATGATCATGAAAGTGATCATGAAGATGATGATCATGAAAGTGATCATGAAGATGATGGTGATGGAAGTGATCATGAAGATGATGATCATGAAGATGATGGTGATGGAGAATGTGTTAATAAAGAAGATGATGATTTTGATGGTGTTGATTCTGAGGATGAAGAAACTGAAGAAAAGCTCCAGTGATGAAATCTGTACAACATATCAGCCCAAAACACACAAAAATAAAACCAGAATGCTAAAGACTAAAATACATCAAAATGTCTATAATCTTTAAAAAAAAATGGGAAAAAACACCAAAAGGACCTAGTTCTGTAGAAAACACTAAGGCAAAAGTGCAAGCAAGTGTAGACAAGGGTGATTCTCTTCCCAAAGTGGAAGTTCATGTGAAGACTTGCTTCTGGATGACTGACCAGGAGGCTATTCACAGTCTCTGGAGTGGGGGGAAATCTCTTGAAGAAAGCGGATTATGCAATTTGAAATATTCCATCTTACTGCATTTCTGCAGCAGCTGCTATCTGGCTATCCTTTCTGTGTTGCAAAGTGAGAACATTCTCTACTGTGTTTGATAGAATTCATCCGGGTCCCATTGCCAAGAATGTGCTGTCTAAATGCCTGTTCAGTTTTCAAGAATTGGAATCCATCCTTTACTTGGTTGTAAGTATGTGTGGAATGTTATCATATAATAGTCAAAGTGGTGATCAAATGTGGAAATGGTAGGGAGACAAAAATATACCTATGAAATAAACAGCATTTTAATAATATATAAAATACAAACATTGATGGTATTAAGTATGATAATTTATATAAAGCTAGATGTGCCTGGCCCATACACATGAGTAGATAATGATTTTATTAACCATATTTCTATTATTGTGACAAAACACTATGATCAAAAGCAGTTTTTAGAAGAAAGAGTTAATTTTGGTTTATGGCCCTAAAGGAAGAGTCCCTAATAGCAGCAAGCTATTGGAACAAGCAGCTGGGAGATCATATTTCAGCTGAAATCATGAAACAAAAAAGTGGGAACAGCTGTGACCTCTCAAAGCCCACTCTTCATGACATATGTGATCCAGAAAGCCTGTGCTTCTACACGACATCCCCTGAACAGCACCACCAACTGGGGACCAAGTGTTCAAAAGCCTGGACCTAGGAGGGACATCTCTTTTTCAAACCAGAGACATGTTTGAAATGTCTCTCCATACAATGTCACTCCAGAGACCATACATAAAGTTGTTTTGAGCAGTGGTAATTTCAAGCATCAACTCTAGCTTCTTGGCTGTAGCAAAATATGGAAAGGTCATCACTTTGGACAGAAGATGAGTGATCAGATGAGGAAAAGAAAAATGTAGTCTTGATAGAATCCTGGAGAAAGTAGTTGGTAAAACAAGATGGAGAATAGGGGACCGTGGCCAGAGGCAGAAAGGTTTGCAGGACAGCAGGGCTGGGAGTGTGCTGTGGTTCCTCTGAGTCTGCAGAGGAAGAATTGAAGGTTTCGCTCACCAATTTATTGTAGAAGTTAGGAGACAGTGGCCTCATGTGACCTAGGGACTCCAGGAGCAAAGGTTTGTTGATAGAATCAACCAAAGGTAAGAAATACACAATGGAAACATCAATTTGATGGTGGAGATGGTGAGTCCAGTTTGGGAAAGGCTGAATTTTAGACTTCATTGCCAAAATAACTTAGGAATCTGGATGGACACTGGGGGTTTGTCAAGAGAGTGGTAGCCAGAATGTAGTTCCATACATACTAAGGTGGTGGGTGTTTCCCTGGTGTGCATAAGTCTCTGGGCTTGATCCCCAGTGAGAGGACAATGGGGGAGGGAAAGAGAGAAGGGGAGAGGGGAGTGTGTCTGATATGGGAAAGAGAGGTGAAGAAAGAAAGGATGGGGTGTGAGGAAGAAGGTAGGGTGGGGAGAGGGAAAATGGCTCAGATAGAATGTCCATCACAGTTGTTCCTCGCTCATACTCAGTGAGGATCTGAAGAAGGATGGAGATAGAAAGGGTATCCTGCTAGAAGAGAGAGCCAAGAAGGGAAACAGACTGGGGTGGGGAGGGGGAGAAGAGCTGGTGAAAGGGACTGAGAAACAGACCTTGCTGGAGAGAGCTGAGGCCTGAGCAAACCTGTGTCACACATGGGATGACTTTGCCTTCTCAGCTTCCACTGTTTGTCTGTAGAGGATGGTTTGAGGGTTGCCATGGAGATCAATGTTCTCCCCTCTGTCCCCTTCTCAGACTGTCTGGACACTGCCCTTTAGTCACCTCCATGCAGAGTGCCATGAAAGGCAGGGCCCCTGCGAGAGAGCGGTTCCTGTCAGAGGTGACAGCGGACATACCGCGGTGCTTTCCGACAGAGCATCTCTGAGAGTTAGTGACTCACAGCCCAAGCGCTTTGTCTCCTTCAGTCTGTGTATCCCTCGTTCCTTCCTGAGTTTGCAGCAAGCCTGGATCTACCATGCAGATATGCCTGCTGGCCTCATTAGCCTCAGCTACATGGAAATTAACCAGAAAAATGGTTCCATCAAACTCTGAGTCTAGATGGCTTAAAGATTAGCCTAAATTAGGCTAAAGATGTGCCTTTCTCATTAATAAGCTCCAGCCTCAGGTCTCTCTTTGACAGGCCAGCACACCCTGTTCTTGTGGCCAGCACTTATCCCTCTTCTCTCTAACTCTATCACTGCACACTCTGTTCAGCCCTCTCAGGACTCTGCTCCATTGGAGACTTAGATAGTCTGTGCTGCTCTTCCCCCCTCTGGGAAGTCTCCCCCACGGCTTCAGAGGCATCATCTCCACAGAGGGTTCTCCCTCTGACTGTGTCCCTTTTCTTTGATTCCGCCTCTGCCTCCTCTTTCTCGGTAGTTTTAAATACTATTTTGTGGAGCCCTTCTGTGGAGCAACCCTAGTTTTGATGACTTCCAAGTTCTAGCTCAAGGTCAGTTCTCTCCTTGCATCTCATCTGCTTAATGAATGTACGCACGCACCTCAGCTATGTGAAACTCATCCAAAACCGGACTCACCCAAGCCTAGACCAGAAACCCGACTCGCGCTTTACTTAGTTGCCTAATCCAGAGATCTAGG
This sequence comes from Peromyscus aztecus, assembly GCA_902168405.1. Classification (NCBI taxonomy): domain Eukaryota; kingdom Metazoa; phylum Chordata; class Mammalia; order Rodentia; family Cricetidae; genus Peromyscus; species Peromyscus aztecus. Next base: position 1,283 of record CABHPQ010173211.1, on the reverse strand, counting down.
ATCACTGTGAATCTTGTTCCCTAATCTCTTAGAGCAGATTAGCAACTAAACCTAGTCTATCTTCTGGATCTCCTCTCTTTCAGTGTTGCCACTATGTGTCTCGGGCTTACAGACCCTCACTTTGATTACAGGATGACATTGTCCTTTTTGGTCAGAGTCCTTAAATGGCATTGCCCTGTGCAGCTGAAGTGTCTTTCAGGTTGCATCTTTGCCGTTCAGTGCCTAAGTTCCTGGCATGGCCTGCCGGGAAGCCTCAAAGACCTTCATGGTATTGTCTCCAGCCCCATAACTCTCTACTACCCTCCTTCCCATTTCACTCCTACCGCCTTCCATTTTCAGCTTTCTTGTTTCTGGTATGTTCTTCTGTTCCTCTCACTTCCGCTCTATACCTGGTGGCTCAGAACCAACCTTTTCTCCTCAAGATGGATCTCTCTTTCCCTTCGCTTCTCCATCGACTTCTCCAACATTCGAGCTTCAAGCTCAGATCTGTGGACATCTGTACTTCAAACTCAAAACCTGCTTCTCCAACCCTAGCCTTTACATTCATTTGTTTTAATTGCAGTTCACTATTCTTCATATAGAAGCAATGCCTTGTGAGGGCAGGAATCATGTCTAGCTTATTCAAATCTCTATCTTACAGTGCCCATCATGGGTGTGGAAGGAACTTCAATTTAATAAGTCATAATCCCTGATAATACAGATGTATAAGGAGTCATGCATCCTTATAGTCTTATGTACTTTTATGAGGAAATGATAATTACTTAATTATTTTTCATAAGCAAAGTAATAGAAATATATACAAAATCAAAATCAATATAGGACAGTGGCTAACTATGAACTCTGAAGAGAACTTTAAAAGACAGTGTCTTCTAGACATGACAGGAATGTTGCACGCATCAAGTCTCAACAATATGAGATTCATGAGCCCAAACAAGCCCTGTATTATAACCACACCTGTTAACATGCCAATGTGGATGGGGGAAATTTCTCAAGGTCCATCCCTAGGTGAAGGGTCACAGGTAATAAGTGGGGACTGAGAGAGGGAAAATCAGTTTTCCCTAAGGAAGAGTCACTGAAAGATTCTTCATTTCCAAGTGGTCAGCCTTAAACATGCGCATGAGAACAGTAAGTGAACTCAGTAGGTTGTGTGTACGTATAAATTATATATGTGTACATAATATAACAATAATTATAAAAGAAGGAGGAGGAGGAGAAGAAGAAGACAAAGAAGGAGGAGGAGGAGAAGGAAGGAGAAGAAGGAGAAGGAGAAGGAGGAGGAGGAG
>CABHPQ010173210.1:0-39449 GCA_902168405.1 Peromyscus aztecus | reverse complement strand
CACATCAATGCTTCTGGGGCTCTCTCTTCCTCTTGACTCCACATCAATGATTCTGGGGCTATGTTTTCCTCTTGACTGCACATCAATGTTTCTGGGGATACCTCTTCCTCTTGATGTTGCTGTGTTCCTCACATTTTTGTGTTTCTCCTTGTTACTCTACCTGTCCACAGGATTGGGATGGTCTATGAAACCAATCTTTGCTGTGGCACCAGAGAAAGAGCTACTCATATACCTCCTCAGTTCCAATTACTGGCAAGGCAATGTGCTTAACACATGAAAATTGCTCAGTAGAAAGTAGTTATTTCTCTTGAAGTTGGAGAAAGATAATTTTGAGTGAATGTGAGAAGAAAAAAATGGAGCATGCAAGTAGCTACTTGTAAGTGAAAAATTAATAACTGAGACAGTATCAATCATGCTTACCTACCAAATATAAAAATGGTTTAAAAACTTTAACCTTTTCTAATATTCTCTTTAACATTAATGTTGTTTGTAAAGATATTAGTAGCATAAACTTAATTTCTTATAATTTATAATGGAAATGAAAATCATAAATAATATTAAAGAACAACAATAACTTCCTTCCTTATTTCCTCTCTCTTTCTCTGTCTCTCTGTCTCTCTCATTGTAGTTCTGAGGATTGAACCCAAGGCCTTGTATGTGCCACACAAAAGCTATACCACCAAGTTCTATAAGCAGACTATATTTCATGATTAATTTATCTTTTTAGTATTGACATTATCTTTTACAAAATTCTATATTTAGCAAGCTCTCAGAAATGATATGTACTTAATCCTATTACTGTTTTTAAATGAAGAAGTATTTATTTAGGAATACCTCATAAGAATGAAGGAGGCAGAGATCAAAGTCTGACGTTTTAATCACAGGATTCACATAACTCACCTACAACTGCCTTCCTTGAGGAAAAATCTTTAAAAGAGTCTGTGAGAAATAAACATGTAGTATCATTTAGTTGAGATATCAATAGAGGGAATTAGAAGTCAATGTAGTGCAATATGATAAAGTGAATTAATTTGTGTTTTGGTTCACAGAGCCCTTTATTCAGCCTATGTTCACTAGTAAAGATATTTGCTATTTGCTTCTCAGTCCTTTTAGGCTCAGAGAACTTTCTCCTAATTGTCAAAAGTCTTTTTAACAGTTACTCAGAGGCTAGGCCAGTTACAAAGATGGCAAGTTAAGGGCCAGTCTGGGAAACATAGTCTGACACCCTCAGAAAATTCCTACCATATTATTCAGGCACATGAGGCTTTGAAAAATGATAAAATGACCAAAAAATCAGCTGAATTCAGTTTCTCTAAGGTTTCTCTCCTTTGTTTTTGGATTGCTAGTCAACCAAAAGAAGGATGGCTGCTTCTCTGAGAACTAGAAGACAGCAATGAAAATGGCAGCCATGCTGGAGTACATGCCCATCACTCATCTGCTAATACGCAGTGCTGACATGAGAAAGAGGTAGGGCTCCTGGATCTTCCTGGTGCTTCTCTGAATCCTGGGGTAGGTTGAGGCCAAACTCCTTGAAGACGGTTGTGACTTCTACAGGGTGCTCATCAGTCAATCAGAAGCAATGAGAAATTCAGGCAGATCTGATACCTGTGAACTCTGGCTCACTTTTGTGGATTCCAATTTGTTTTGTGGGTTCTAACTTCTTATACTTCTACATTTCAAATCTGTATTCTCCATGATACCGTCTGCCCTGTAGACCTAAGGACCAATCATCAAATGTGGAAAATAAAGCCTCATAGAGTCTGCTTAAACAACTTCAGCTCTCACAATTGGAGGGATCAAATCCTTATAATCTATCTATCCATTCATCTGTGAGCTATCTATCCATTTATCTCTATATAAGTTATTTTTTAATGGTCCACTATGTTCAAACTTGATTAACTCTGACCTAATTAACAGTGCTATCCATGGATGGGTTCAAAATTTAAATGTGCTATTGGGAAGCAGTGAAACTGTGGAAGGGAAGCAGATTGTTTAGAAGACCTTGGTCATTGTGTCTTCCATGGAAATATTGTCCCAGCCAGTCCGTGTGTCCTCTTTGCTTCGTGGCTGCCATGAGACACATGTTCCCACTCCCTGCCTTATTGTCAGATTAAAGCAATGAATCCAGTCAACCTTGGATAGAAACCTTTGCAATTATTAGCCAAAACAGATCTTTTCTCTTTTAAATTGTTGATCAAGTATTGATATCATCAATTAACATAGTATCTATATATCGACTGATGGTTTTATTTCTCCTATTAAATCCTGAGGAATAACCATTTCTTAGTAATGAAAATGGGGTAAGTTTTGAGCAACAAAATCTCAAGAATAAGTTATTTATATTGGTTCAGGGATGTTGAAATTGGTTTTCTGCTATGGTTAAGTTTAAAGGCATTGATGATAATGTATTCCATTTCCAAAAGGACACTGGTAATCTATGGCATTCATGAAAAATGTTGTTGTTCAATCTATGACCTGTGAAATCAAGTGTGTTTAGAAGGCAAGGCAGGACTAGGTATCCAAAGCCTCAAAATAGGTTAGTGAAAATATATAGTATAATAGTGTTCACTGGCTGCGTCTAACTATGCTAGAAAATATGAATCAAGAAAACAAGCTTAGTGACTTAAATTCCCACCTTAAGGTCTATATAAAGGATTTGAAAACTTCATGAATGTTCTGAGAGAAATTCCTTTTCCTGTCATGGTTGGGACATGATTTCCTAAAGAACAAATGCTACAGATAAGTGAACTATTCTATAAATGAAATTTCTCAACACTATGGAGTTTCTCTCTTATGGTCCCAACAATCTTTCAGAAGGAAAGAAATCCTGAAAATTGACGTGAGATATGTGATTAATTATGATGAGTTGATATTTTAAAAAACTTCCTTTCTTTGTCAATTAAAGTAACCTCTTCACTCCCGTTTGGTTATGTCACTTTTTCTTTTTCCAAAGAAACAGAGATGACTTCTCCTGGTGTACCTTTCAGAGCATTGCCGTGCAGTCTCAGACTCCAGCTTGCTCTTGCCATCTCCCCAGTCTGTAACCAGACACAAGACTCAGCAAGCACAAAAGGAAAGCTATAAATTGTAACCTGCAATAGGCAGAATATTCACGAAGACACATGATTGACCTATTTATTTTGAAGAAACTTAGAGTCCATGAAAAGTATCTTAAGGATGCGAGAACAGAGTGGAAGGAATAGTTATGTTAGAACTCATATACTGCCAGAGACCAACTAATTAAAGACTGCAGATTTAATATTTTAAGTACAATAGCTGGAAATGGCTCTAATTGGTTTTGTAGGGCTGGTTGATACATGGATTCAAAATATCCCAAAGCAAAAAAGTTAAAATGCTAGAAGTTGGTAGAATATTATAAAGAAAGGCATCCAAATAGTTAGATTGATTGGCAGTTTTCTCATTTAATGTACCCTATGTACCACAGAGGTATATAGAGGGTGCTCCACCAACTAGTAAGAAATAACTTGTGAACAGATTTGTGAAATTCTTTATAAATTAAAAAAAATAAATGATGGCAACTGTTATGTATAATTGAATCCCTAAAGGCAGTGAGCATCCCAGAGAATAAGATGAAGCACTCAATCTCCAAAGTGAAAATGGTGGTGGCAAGGTCACTGAAAGAGATTTTTGGAAGAGTTGTACTGATCAAATTGGAGACCTTTGCTGTGGTACACTTTACTTCAGTACCACTCAAACTAAATAAGGAATACTCAACTAAAATAGTTGATCATTACAACCAGACAAGTTCTAGGTGTAGTCAGTCCCTCAAGTAGATCACAAACCTTCTCCCAATGTCCAGTCTCAAACTAGTTTATATACCAAGTACCTCACCCACTTCAAGTGAAAGAAAATCTTGTCCCCCTTAAGGAGACACCTTGCTACCTTATGAATATTTATTTGGCATAGTAAGTGGAAAATAGCAACCAACTAAATAGGTTGGTAAGACACTTGCATGCCAGAGACCAGGGAACAAATTTCACATAAATACATGGGAGCTTGGTGTGGTGCCTTGAGAAACAGCTAGCAGTCCATATAAAGTGAAAGCCATTCAGAAAGCTGCACATCACTTAGTGAAATGCTTTCAATCAGGAAGAATATATACTTGATTTGAATATGTCTCTCTGATTCTTGAATTATCCAAAAAACTACCAATTTTGATTCTTTTTCAGAACAGGAGAATACTCTGTGATAGGTCCAGTTTGCTGTGGCAGCTCTCTGTTGCTTAGATTACACACCTTAAAAGATAACAGTAGTAACAGGGATGTTATTCAAACCATTTTTCAAACCCTCCCACAGTATTTATCCTTAGGATGTTGAGATACACCCATGTCATACTGTATCAGCAACTTTTTGTGGCAATCTCATATTTTCATTTTTTTATTTATTAATAATATTTCAAATTTATTGAGAATGTAATAAATGTATGCAATGGAATGTGATCATATCCATCCCATTTCCATTCTCCAAATCTCGCACCCTCCCAACACATCTTTGTTCTTATTTTTTCATAATCTGTTAGTTTAATCAGTGCTACCTGCCTGTTTCTACATGGATGTGGTGCATCCATGGAGCTTGTGCAAACCACCAGGAACCACATCACTCTAAAAGATTTCCCCTCTTCTGGAAGGTACCAACTGCCAAAACCTCCTCAGTTAGGGATGGATTCTCATGAACCTCTCGCTTCCATAGACTTTTGAGTAGATAGATCTTGTGTAGGTTTTGTGCATGTAACCATAGCTGATGTGAGTTCATGAGTGCAACATTCTAACTTCTCTTTAAAGACGAAAACAAAAAACCAAAAGAACCAAAAAACTTTCTGGCTCGCCGAGGTGTATAATCTATGATAACGCTTGATTACTGACCATCAGATTATCATATAAACTGAACTCTGAATCACCTATCACAAACTACATATGACCCTCAGCCATCAAGTACAAAGTTGGATATACATAACAGTATCCCATTATTAAGTGAAAAAATATGTATGGTCATATTCAGGTACTGAAAACTATATGAGGAAATGGCCAAAACACAATTTCCATCCTCCCATCCTATTACCTTCTTCCTTTTTCTTTAAACTTATTTTATTCTTTGAGATTATAATTACAAAATTTCCTCTTTCCCTTTCCTCTCTCCAAACTTTATCCCCTTGTGCTCCTTCAAATTCATGGTCTACCCCTCCCCAAATACATAAATATAATACTTCTCAGTCTATGTAATGTTACTTACATGTATATTTTCAAGGCTGACCATTTGATATTGGGTAACCAGCTGGTGTGCTCTTCCCTAGGGAAGACATTTCTTTTTCCTTCTTTCAGCACTCCTTATTTTTCGTAAGTCGTGCATCTGAACCCTCAGAGGGAGTTCTGATAAACATCTGAAGGAGGAACAAAAATCTTGCACTTGTCTCACATATGGTTCCTCAACTGCATTATTACCATCTCACTTGGAGGATCCTGAAAGACTGTAGGTGACAGGGAGTCTTCCCAGTCTACCAATGGCTGTTCATTTTTCCTGCATGCAAAGTTAATATATGTGGGCCCATAGCAATTTATGAACTGGGGCTTCTAGTTTGGCTAGATGGTTAGTGATGTCAGATGAACATATTTGGAAACTCACGTGTTAGCAGATTTGGGGACGATGTAAATGGCTGACTTTTATAAACAAGCAGAGGTTGAAACTTTGTGTTCTTTGTGAATACTCAACAAAGGATGACCTCAGTAGGGAATGGTTTTCATAATCATAGGAGAGAAGAAGTTATCCTGCTGACAGAATTAACTCAATGCTTTGGCCATTCTTGTTACCCAGAGCACTCATGAGCAAGTGACCAGGGTGGTAGAAATATAGGTATGATGTGAACTTGGCTTTGTGGACTTCTTTTCAAGGCTAATCTGGCTACACATGCTGTGTGTTATCAAGTGGAGCAAAGAACAGATGCCAAGACCAACATAGAGCTATAGAATTCTTGATAGGGCTCTGTTCCCACAGGGTACTGTGCCATAGTATTTACATTCACCCATTCCCATCACAATAGGGGTAGATACAGAGTTGCCTTAACCAATTCAAGGAAAAAAATTATTGCTATTACATGATATTCCATTAATAGATACAGGGACAAAAGCTTTAGAGATACTTCATGACTAATTTAAGTAGGCATATTTTGTAAGGCCATATCTCTGAAATAAAACTCTATCTATCTATCTATCTATCTATCTATCTATCTATCTATCTATCTATCTATCTATCTATCTATCTATCTTTCTATCTATCCATCCATCTATCTATCTATCTATCTATCTATCTATCTATCTATCTATCTATCTATCTATCTATCATCTATCCATCTATCATCACTCTGCCATTATCTATCCATGCATATAGTTACCTAGTTGTATCTATCATCTGTTTTCATAAAATCTATGTGGGTTTCTCTTATTGAATCTTAACTGATGGAGTTTACAAACATAAATGAGTTTAAATAAGTTAACTTTCTTATAGGGATGGAATCCTTAAGCAAAGTGAGAAATGTCTTGGAAGGAAACTTTGGGTTAAATTACTACTAAGGTCAGATTATCAAAAAGAACAGATGTTTCCCCAGGAGCAACCAGCACGTGCTTCCCAGTGAAACACTGTACATTAACTTAACAGTCCCGCAACTTTTTTTCTTAAACAGATACTGCATACTGCAAAGTCAGTAACTCTCATTAGTCTGATAGTACTAACTCTTAGGAAAATGTGTTCTGAGTCTTAAAACACGTCTACTTTAGGACCTCTAATATGTTTAATTTCATACTGAGGATTGTTTTTCTTGAAGTAATTTGTGGTAAGAGCCATGTGACTGTTCAATAGAATGGATAAAATAAAAATGAATTTTTGAGGAAAAATTAACCTGCATGCTACTATACTTTGCACCTAGTGAGGCTGTTTGTCTATATTAGATTTTTAGGTATGTAAATGATAAGGATGTGGTCAATTAGAATTACTTGATAAGACAGACCTCAAAATCCTACTAATGTAAAGACCTTTATAACCTTCCCGATGTGCAAGTGCAGGTCCGTACCCACATGAGAAGGCTGGAAGACAAACTCCTGTGTCATTCTCAGGAATACTGTCCATCTCCTTTAAGATAAAGTCTTTTCAATGGCTTTGAGATCACCAACCAGGGTAGACTGCCTGGCCAGAAAGCCTCTCCTGTCTCTACCTTCCCAGCTCTGGAGTTATAAATATACACCATCAAACCCTGTATGTTTATATGGGTTCTGAGGATCCACCTCAGGTCCTTATGCTAGCAAGGGAAGCACTTACTGATGGACCAATCCCCATAGCCCTTTGTAAGGAGTTTTAATCTACATTTTGTAGTGTCAATGAGCGCTGAGATGCATGCATGCAGTTATTCTAGCAAAAGTCATGTGACCATTCAAACAGTACATAAGGGATGTTCAATAGCCTCAGAGCCCTCAATTCAGGATGCTCTTGGTTATAATAAATAAACAAGGACATCTAATTTCATCTCAGCTTCACAGTCATTTTACAGATCTAATTGTTTTAACTGAAAATTCACGAAAACAACTTATTTTTGTCATTTAACTCATTAATGTTCAATTTTCAGACACCTAGTTTTATGGGTTTCTAGGGCATTTCTGCTCAAAATAGGAGCAAAGTTGTATATGTTACATTCAGCCTTTCTCTTTGGCAAGAGGACCTTCCAGTCAATGAACCAAGTCTGTAATTTGTGTCATGTGGTGAATTACAAATGTCTGTAGGAGCTAAGAAGCAGGAACCTTCAGAAACATCAACACTCCCAATCACAAAATAAACTAAATATATTTCACCCTCTTCTTTTCACAGGCTCTGTGGATCAATGAAACTGCAGAAGCTCAATAGCACCCGGAAGATGCAATCAACAGGTATTCATTGTCAAAAGATACCCGAATGGCCTCCAACCCGAAGGAATTTCAACTGCAGAACTCTATTTCCAATAAGAGTTACAGCATTATTATTTTTTTTTCAAACCTCCTTACCATCTGCCTTTAAATACTGTATCCCCAGGTATTTTGCTTTCCACTTCAATTCTGAGGAACAAATATATTTTTTTTATTTGGTTGGTTGGTTTTTACTCTAAGTTATTTTCACAGCAGTGAGCTGCTTTGGTTGTTGACAAAAGTAGTTGCTGCTCTGAGAGAGTCATGAAAGCCCTATTTGCTGAAGGAGAAAGCAAGAGTGTGTATAGACTTAGCAACAACGCTTGAGTGATTTGATATGAAGGAAATTTAGCTGTAAATTGCAGGAGCTGTAGTTCCTGAGGCAGCCATAATCTGTTTCTCTAACGTCTGCCTCCTACTGACCATCTTCTCTCCCTTTTCCTGACTCGGGAATAAAAATCCACTTAAGAGGCCAGAGAAATTAAGTTCTGCATACACGCAAATGCAGAAAGAGTCTAAAGATCTGAAGCCTTTCTCAGTTTGAAGATTTATGAACCGACTTCAGGTGAACTCCAAGCTTGGCTCGTATCTGCATTTTTTAATTACTTACTTACTTTTAAAAATGTGTATTAGTGTTTTGTCTACATGTATATCTGTGTACCGTAAGTGTGCAATACCCATGGTAAGGCAGGAGTTATATATGGTTTGTGAGATGTCATGTGGATGCTGGAAATTAAACCCAGGTTCTCTGAAAGAGAAACTAGTACTCTTAAGAGTGGAGTCATCTCTCCACCCCCTCCTCTGCATTTTTAAGAACTCGGAGGGTAGCTTTTTCAGCATGAAGAATCTAAAACAAATTTTGAAATAAAATCATTGAAATTATTGTTTTCTAATATATTTCATAGCTTATCCATGCTGAGCAATTAAAAAAAAAAGATTAGAATGGAGAGAAAATACAACAAAATGATTTTCCCCCCAAGACTATATTGGTAATTAGAATATCATGAGGCTAGTGAATGACTTGAAGTGGAGTTGCCAGTTTCACGGTGGTCTGGCACATTACTGAGCAGTGAGGTGCTATTGTGTTTATTTAAGTTACTAATTAAAACTGCAGCTACTGCCAGAAAAAAATACACATCACATGACAGCTTAATGACCAAAGTCATTCTATGGGGGATCTGAGAGGGAATTTTAAAGACATACTTTTGAGTTGTCTTTTCTCACCACTGGAATATGAATGTAATATAGCATGAAAAATGAGTAAAGACAAGATGATTTTGCTGTGAAGGGAACAAAAAGATATTTCTGCCTCATTGGAACCCATTTGTCTGTTTGGAATCACAGTGATCTTCCGGGAATTCACCAAATCAAAGACATTTCTGAGTGGCAAACATCCTCTTTTCTGTTCTATATTGCAATTTAAAAGATTGCTTGCCTCTGAATTTTCCCAGTTCAAGTATTTCATAAATGAATTGTAAAACTGTGCTAAAATTCTTTTTGTGGCCAAGGGTAATTAATGGTGTTTGGTGTTTTTCTTCAGAACACAGGCCTTGATGAAAACTCAGCTATCAGCCTTTACTGTGCTACGTGTCAGTTAGGCAATCCTGGGCAAATGTTTTGGTCCCTCTGTTCTTATCTTCTTTGTCTGAATTATTAAACTAACGCAACCAGGCCTATTCATAAAGTTGCACAAAAGTTAAGTGATGTAATACATAAAATGCTTAGCACAATGTCTGGCACATAATAAAAGCTCAATAAATATTTGCTATTTTTAAAGTTGCAAGCTTTTACAACCTTGCAATATTTGTAGTGAGCTTCTCAGATTTAAATCTCTAATAGGCTGGTTTTTATGTGGAGCAAAGATCCACAAAGGTACACCATGACTATGTGAAGGAATTTCAGACAGGGTCAAATGAGATAGAAGGGGACTTCCAGAATTACGCAGGAAGGTAGATCTGCTGACAATCTGAAGCTATGTGGAGACAGTGGCTATGTAGCTAAGCAGGAATTCCTTTTAAGAACAAGCAAGGAGTTTGAGAGATTGAAATTGAGAACGCCCAGAATCTACAAGGGCATTATAAGGAAGAATGCTATGCTGAGCTACATGAATATTAAATCAGGGTCTGTAAGAATTCTGATGGCTAATCTCAATTGTCAACTTGATAGGAATTAGAATCACCTAAGAGACAGCCCTTTGAGCGTGTCTGTGATGATATTTCCAGGGAGGCCTGCCTGAAGTTAAAGACCCACCCCGGGTATGGGAGCACCACTTCTAGGGCTGGGGTGCAGGATTGAATTAGATGATAGAACAAGTGAAGCACCAGCATTCACCTTTTTTTGTCCTGGGGTTGGGCATGGGATGCAAACAGCTCCTGCATCCTCTTGCCGCCATATTGTTCATGTCATGATGGACTATTTCTTCCAATGGTGAGCCCAAATAAACCTGTCCTGTCTTAAATTACTTCATATGAAGTATTTTGTCATGGTAATTGTGGTGATATATTGCTTGTAATCTAATAAATAACAGCTTGCCTGAAGATCAAAGGACAGAGCTAGCCATAGAGGTCAGGCACATGCTAGGACTCAGGAGGCACAGGCAGAGACAGAGGCAGAGAGATTTGTCTGGATCTATGTGAGTTCAAGGCCACGCTGGGCTACAGAAGATTAATCCTGTCTAAAAGAGAAACAGTCAGGCAGTGGTGGCGCACACCTTTAACTCCAGCACTTGGGATCATAGACCTTTAATCCCAGCACTGGGAAGGTTGAGACAGGAAGTGATATGGCTAGGCAGAGAAAGGAATATAAGGCAGGAAGAGGCAGGAACTCAGGTCTTTTCAGGCTCTTGCAGGCTGAGGAGCTGGTGAGTTAAGAAGTGGCTTACTTTGCTTCTCTGATTTTTCAGTTTTCACCCTGATAACTGGCTCCGGGTTTTTATTATAAGACCATTAGGATTCATGCAACAGGTAATGATTAAAGTAACAAAAGAAGTCATCAGATATTTTTTGAAGAATGCAAACAAATGGAAATAGATCAAAAGTTAGTTGAGCCATACCAAGAACTAAGGAGCATATGGAAGGTAAAGTTTACCAGTTCACATGCTGTGTGCCAGAAAGTGAGTGATGAGGATTAAGTAGTTTGTTCACAAAGTAGGGAGTAGGCAGAGAGAATGAACTAGAGCTCAGAAGCATTCTCCTTTCTGATTATCCATTCATTGTTCAAAAATGTTTACCACTTACATTGTGCAAAGCTATACTCTAAGCAAAGATCTCTACTGCCACAGGGCTTATGTTCTAGTGATATTAAGATAGTCAAGGAGACCACCAGTCTACAACCAAGCCAGACAGTAATCATGGGTGTGGGGCCAGAAACCTGAGTGATAGTGTCAGCTAGGCTAGTATTTCCACTTGCAGTCAGTTAGCCTTATATGCCCTGCCTAGTCCTCAGAAAGCTCTGAAAATCCTCTTCTAACTCTAAGTGTAACCACTTGACCAGGCTAACTTTAGGAAAAAGAAGTACAGAAATGAACCTAACTCAACAAATATCTAAGAAAATCTGCACCCCATAAAAGTCATCCCATGTCAAATTATGTAAATTGTGTCTGAGTGTTATTAAATGTCTCTTATTAGTCTTTGACATATTTCCCATGTAGAGGCTGTGGAACCTTTGAGCCTGTGGCCTAACTAGCAGAAGTAGGTCACTGAGGCTGACACCTGTGTCTGGTTCTGGGTTGGTTTCTCATCCTCCTGGTTCTCCAAGGTGTAAAGAGTATCTAACTCATGATCTTCCTGCCATTGCCTGACCAGTTCCCATTGCTTCACCTTCCACACCAAGATGGACATACGTCCATTGACAACACAAGTCCAAGATAATCTTCCCTCTCTTAGTTGTCTGTCAGACTTTTGTTAACAATGATGAGAAATGTAGCAAATGCAAATTCCATAATTACTAATGTATTGAAATAAAGTAGGTGTTTAATTTATTCTGTTCCATCCTTCCCATAAACCCACATCAGTGAGGATCAGCCCAGTGGAAGACTTCTGAATTTTACCTGATTAAACCAGTAACTACTGCATTGACAGCACCAAAGAAAAAAATATAGGGATGTGTTTCTTTAACTGCCACATTGTAAAATAGATATAAATGGGTGGTTGTTCACATTTTTTGTGAGTTTGTTTTAATTGTCTTTGTTTTTCTTTCCCATTAGCACTTTTTAATTTGACTACGTTTTTCTCTTCTTGCTCCAAAATGAATTTGAAAATGAGATATTCTAACAGCAGGTGCAAATAACAAATATTACTTTGTCCATCCATTACTTTCTTCTATTCTTCTGAGAAACATAACCTCCCTGATTTCTGGTGATGTTATTCCAATAGAAGCTTCTATAGAGGTGATTAACATAATTCTAAATAAATACTATTGAGGAAGTTAATATTTTCAACCTGACTATGTGTGAAGTCACCTATAAGACAAACTTCGGGGTATTTCTGCTTTGGGATGTCCTTCTGTATGCTGTGAATATGTGTGGTTCCCACTAAATAATAAATACAGCTGTTTTGGCCTGTGGCAAGAAAGCTTATAGCCAGGCAGGAAATCCAAGCAGAAATACAGAGAGAAGAAGGGCGGAGTGGGGAGAGAGACCAGCCAAAGGAGCAACAAGATGCCAGCAAACTGGTAACGCCACGGCCAGGTGGCAACATATAGATGAATAGGAATGGGTTAATTTAAGATGAAAGAGCTAGCTAGCAAGAAGCTGAAGCCATAGGCCATACAATTTGTAATTAATATATGCCTTTGAATGATTATTTTATAAATGGCTGCAGGACCGCGGGGCTGGGCAGGACTGAGAAACTTCCGGATATATATTTATGTAAGGGAATTTCTAAGTTGGGTTAATCAAGATGAGAAGACGCAGCACAAATGTAGGTGTTCCCACTCCTTGGGCTGGAGTTCTGACTAAATCAAAGGGAGACAGTGACCTGAGCACCAGCATGAATCTCTCTGCTTCCTGATTGCAGATGCAATGTGACCAACTGCCTCTTGTTCCTGCTGCTGTGATGTCTTTGCCATGACCAACTGTGCACTTAAGCCACAAGCCAAAATAATCCTTTCCTTCCTCAAATCACTTCTCACATATTTGGTCGCAGTAACAAAAATGTAATTGATAAATTTTTGAATAGTTTATTGAGAATTTAAATATGTAATCTGACTCTGCACTGATCATATTATGTCCAATAATCCAGTAGTAACAAAATCCCTGCAAATTGGGAACTAGAAGTCTTTCTTACAGGTAGGACAAGGGAGACATAGTTTCTAGACATAAGTTCTTATACCATGTTCTCTCCTAGTCTATAGTGGTCATGAGGAAAACAGGTTTAGTGATATTTCCTTTCTTCCAGCTCTCAGTTAACTGTTCTAATGGAGAACAAATGGTTGAAGCCACAAACTTGTCATTTTTTAAAATGGAGCTGGAAGTAAGATTCTGAAGTACAATAGGAGGAAAAAGGATAGAAGTTGTCAGCTGGGCGGTGGTGGCGCACGCCTTTAATCCCAGCACTCGGGAGGCAGAGACAGGCGGATCTCTGTGAGTTCGAGGCCAGCCTGGTCTACAGAGAGAGATCCAGGAAAGGCGCAAAGCTACACAGAGAAACCCTGTCTCAAAAAACCAAAAACAAAAAAAAAGAAGTTGTTAACTGAGAATTTTAGATACAGCTGAGATTGCCATCAAATACAAAGACTTAGATAGTGGAGCCATGATGAAAAATTTAGAGAATCTAGTCAGATTCTATCCTTCTGTCCTGGGTTTCTTCCTGTCCATGAGCTTAATAGCATCCCTAATTTATACTATACAGTCCAAGTTGGCTTTATGTCCTGTCTTAGTTTGTTTTTGGTTACTTTGACAAAACACTCTGCTCAAGAGCAACTTGGGCAAGAAAAGGGTTTGCTTCAGTTTACACTTCCAGGTATCAGTTCATCACTGAGGAAAGTAAAGGCAGCACTCCGGATAGGAACCTAGAACAGAAGCCATGGAGGAAGGCTGCTCACTGTCTGTGTATTTGACTCATGCTTAGCTAGCTTTCTTGTATAGTCCAGTGTAACATGAATTGCTAAATGGTCTCATTAATTAAAAAAAAAAATTCCAGAGCCAGGTATTGGAGTAAATTCTGAAAGATCAGAGTCACAGAATAAGCCACAGCCAACCTCACCTTGCTAGCTCCTCAGCTGATCCTGTTTCCACAAATCCCCAGACTGAAAGCCTCTGAGTTTTCACCCGAATGGATCTCAGCTGAATTGCTGCTAAAAGCCTAAAAGCTTAAAAGCCTCTAGTTCCTGGTCCTCAAGTCTTATATACCTTTCTGCTTCCTGCCATCACTTCCTGGGATTAAAGGCATGTGTCTTTCCCAAGTAAGACATGAGATCTCAAGTTCTGGGATTAAAGGTATGTGCCACCACTGCCTGGCTCTGTTTCCAGTGTGGCCTTGAACTCATGGAGATCCAGACAGATCTCTGCCTCCAGAGTGATAGGACTAAAGGTGTGTGTGCCACCATTTTCTGGCCTCTATGTCTAATCTAGTGGCTGTTCTGTTCTCTGACCCCAGATAAGTTTTATTAGGGCACACACTATATTGGGGGACACACAGTCCAGACCTACTTACCTAGGAATAATACCATCCACAGTGGGCTAGGCCCTCCAACACAGATGATCGATGAGGACAGGCTCTTACAGACATAGCTACATGCCAATCTAATTGAGATAATTCCTCAACTGAGATTTCCTCTTTCCAGATAATGCTAGGTTCAGTCCAGCTGAAAAGAAAAAAAAAAGAACCAGCACACACTCCTTGCCGTTCAAAGTCCTCATGAAATACCAAGCAATAGTGGAGAGAGTACCTGAACTGGTCTTCCCCTGTAATCAGATTGATGACTACCCTAATTGTCATCATAGAATATTCATCCAGTAACTGATGGGAGCAGATTCAGAAATCCATAGCTAAGCACTGGGTGGAGTTCCTGTAGCCCAGTCAAAGAGAGGGAGGAAGGATTATATGAGCAAAGAGGTCAAGATCATGATGGGGAAACCCACAGAGACAGCTGACCCGAGCTAGTTGGAACTCACTGTCTCTGGACTGACATCTGGTGAACCTGCATGGGACCAAACTAGGTCACCTCTGAATGTGGGTGACAGTTGTGTAGCTTGGGCAGTATGTGGGGCCACCGGCAGTGGGACCAAGATTTATCCCTAGAACATGAACTGGCTTTTTGGAGCCCATTTCCTGTGGAGGGATGCCTAGCTCAGTCTTGACATAGGCAGGAGAGGCTTGATCCTGCTTCAACTTGGTATGTCAGACTTTGTTGACACCCCTTGGGAGAGGTCTTACCCTCTCTGAGGAGTGGATGGGGTGGGGTGGGGGGAGGGGGAGGGATGAGCGAGAGGAGGGGAGGGGGAATTGTGGTTGGTATGTAAAATGGGGAAGAAAACCCACTTTTAAATAAAAATAAAAAGAGCTAAGATGTTAAATGGCCTCTTCTGTGACTGTAACAACTGACAACGGTGAGCCAAGGACTTCAGGATTTCAGATTTTTGGCTTTTAACACTAAGGTATGTTTCAAGATTTTCATTGTTTCTAGTAGTAGCAGTGCTTCTTCAGTTAGTACTTAGTGGTCAACATTTCTGTTACTATTTTATGAAATCGTAGAATTTGAAGTGACAGAACGAACATTTTTCTCTACTTCAATCCACAGAAAATAATCCATCCTTCAAGGTATAACACCAAAATGCTTTCAGTGAAATAATTTTATCTATGCTCTATAATTAATTACTTCTCTTTCTCACCTTAACACTTTCTTTGTATTAATATAGTACTTACTAGATGGGCATTTGGATAGATGTATAAAATGTACTTTGTAGTTGTCTTTACATTTCAACATTTAGTACATAGTTAACATTCTCTATACACTTAAAATGCATTTATCAACCTAATTAGATAACAATTACATTTAATTTAGGAAAGGAAACAGATAAAAATGGAAAGGACAAAGAGCCTTCAACATCATCTAATATGAATTTCTTAGATCACAAAATTTTAAACTGAGTCTCCTGAGCATTGAAGAATCACCCCTTCCTCTCCCAAAGTCTCATACCTAATTAGTAGCAAAGTTGGCTTTAAATTTTAGATGTCTAATTAAGTTTAGAGGGTAGTAAATGCTAAGGTGTTTCCTCAAGTTAAATTGTGTGTGTGTGTGTGTGTGTGTGTTGTTGTGCACACACAGGTGTTTGGAGGTCCAGTGTTGTTATTCAGGCTCTTTCCACCATGTTATAAAACAGGGTCTCTCATTCACATGGAGCTAATGAATTCAACTAGGCTAGCTGGACAGTGAGACTCAGGAATCTGGCCACCTCTAACTCTCCAGTACTCGGATTATAAGCATTCAGATTTTTTTGTCTTCCTTTGTTTTTGTTTTGTTAGTCTTTTTTTTTTTTTAAACATGAGTTCTAGGGGTTGAGTTCAGGTACTCACCTGGCTTTTTGTGTGGTTTCTGGTGATTGGACTGAGGTCCTCATGCTTGTGTGACATGCCTTTCACCAACTGAGCCATCTCCCAGGCCCTTTCAATTCAATTCCTCGTTTTGAAAAAAAAAATCATTTATTATTGGGAATTTCATACATGCATACAATGAAATATTATCTGCTCCCCCCAAACTCTCCCATAATATCTCCAACATATACCCTCCTAACTCCATGTCTTTTTTTAAAAAAGACATCCTCTTCCGAAAGAGGAGAGTTCTCATGAACCAGAGAATGTTCCCATCCATCTTTTATAGAGTGTCACAAATGAAAGAGTCATGTTCTCTCCTCATCTTATGTGGGGAAAACTGCTTTGCTCTTTTAACCTTGGTAGGTGAACTTCATTCTCTGCATCTATCATCAAATAATATTCTATTTTATATTTCCAGCTATTTATATTAACGTACATGAAATTCTTATATATTGGAGTTGCTTAAAGCCTATGTATTTAAATGGCAATTTTGGATTAGTTTTAGATATTTCAAATATACTCTAGTTTTGATCAGCTTTCCTGGTGAGAGTTAGCATTTCCTTTTATTTCGGAGCACTGTGTATTTACAGTTAAGGATAGTGGCAGCAGGGATCCTGCTTTGTGTGCTATGTCGGATCCCTGAGATCTTAGTATTCTCATATGTAAAATGATACTGTATCCTTAGGAGACTTTTGGTGCTAAGTAAGAATTCTGATAATGAGGTCCATTGTGTGGGACCCCAGTGGAGATGGGCAAGTATTCACTGCTTGCTACTCTATATTTTGAAGGTACCCAGGGCCTTTAGCAGGAATTAAATGTATTTCTAATGTTCAACACCTCTAAATTGGTAAAGTCTCTCAAGAACAGATCAAATTGTTATGAAATGTGGGTTTGAGTGCAGGATAGATGAGAAGTCTAATATGAGTGTGAATTAGGAATAAGGGGGCAATGTGTGGAAAGCCTTTGGCTGCATGAACTTTCATGTAAACTTTCTCTTTTGAACTAGAGTTGAGGCAAGCATCATAACTACCACATAGCTGTATCTAGGGTATCTAAATTGGGATCGGGGGCTTTTGGAAATCTCATGGCGTCTACATTTGCTGCAGGAGATGATGCAGGTTGTGGTACAAATCATGTGCTACAGTCAATTTAGCTACTAGACACCCTGTGGATACTGACAGACACACTTGTCCCTCTGTGTTGTCTGTGGCCTCTAAGGCATTCAGAAGAAAGCTAAATTCTCAAATTTATACCACAACTACTCAAGCCCAAGATTTATTATAGAATTTGTCTCCTCTTCGAATGTTTTGCTATGTTATTTCAATCTATTAAAATATTTCTGCTCATGTATCAGCAATATATTCCTAGTACAGCTCTTATTAAATATTTATAAAAGCCCAAGCACTCTATTTTTCTATACATAGTTATTAGATATCTCCTTGATATAAATATATATATATATATACAATTAAATGATAAGCATTTTTTTAAGTTATGAGAGTATAGACCTAAACTTATGCTAATGTTCCTGAAGGAGAGAGATTAAAACTCATATTCCAACTATGTTTGAGAAGACTGACATATTTTATGTTTCTTAATTATCTTTAAAGTTCCCAATTGCATTACTGTTGAAAAGACTCAATTTACTATGTGCTGATGAAAGAATAAAAGAACCTCCCCGACAACTGCTATTTCAGATGAGAAAGTATTTCACTCCTTTGTGCTGTCAGAATATAAAACTTTCATGTGAAAGGCGCTTTTGACCTTCTTTTGTTCTGTTCAAAGTCATAGTATCATCAGGTCAAGATTGACATTCAATACAAGTATAAAATATTAATTTAGTAAAAAAAATCAGTGTAAAGATTGTCTGTATTTATTAATTGGCAATGTCTTTATGTCTCTGTCTCTTAAAAATATTTTACAATATGTGAATGAAGTCTCAAAACGAGCTCAACAAAACTGATCCATCTCTTGAGGTTTTTATCAGCCCCCTGGGATTTTTATTTTAACCTTTCTCCCAAATTTCCTGTTCTTTCTCCAAAGGGTGACTTTATTCAAAAATCTTATTTTGTACCCTTTATGACCTTTTTGACTGTGTGACTTTTGGAACTACCGTGGAGAGGCTGATCAATCGATAGTAGCCTGGAGGAAAGACTGTTGCATGCTTTGTTCATTTGAACAGGATCAGGAGCAGACAGGGTGCTCCACCTTACATTACATGTGCATGGTATTCAGTCTTCGGCAATCACAGTTTTCATAACCTATCTACTTATCTCATGTAATTTTTGTGTGCGTCTGTATATGTGTGTATGCATGTGTCAGAGCATGTGGGTGTATCTGTGGGAGGATGTAGGTGCATGTGTGGGAGAACATAGGTGCAGGTGTAAGATCACATGGGTGCACATGTTTATGGAAGCCAGAGGTGAAGCTCAAGTCTTGCTCCTTGGATGGTGTCTAGCTTGCTTTTTGAGATAAGGTGAAATATCACTATATACTTTTTTAATAATTGCTTATAATTTTCTTAATGTCATTTAAATGGTAGTACCTGGATCTGTGTCAATCACAGGTTTAAATTGATGATACATTATCATAAACCAGTCCTCACTACTTCATTTAACGGTCCCTTTATCAGCAGCCACTTGGACATACTTTGCTTCCCCTCTTGTCTCACCAGGATGATCTAAGTATTGAAATGCATCCATTTGTATATCCTAAGCTTATAAAATATTATTTTGGTTGTTCTTTAAAATTTGCATGCAAATCTTTTATTATGTATCAGACTACTTTTGTTTCTTTGTATATTTAAAATTTTCAAATTCATTCTTTAAGAATTTTATTCATGTAAATAATGTAATTTGATCATATCACCCCCCCTGCACACACACACACACACACACACACTCCTCTCCAACTCCTCAGACCATCCCTATCATGTTCCCTTATCAACATCATGCTCTTTTTTTTTTTTTTATAACCTACTGAGTTCAGTAAGTGCTGTTCATAAATGCATGGGCATAGAACCATCCACACATTTTTAAACTTCAGGAATATATTAACCTCCATCTATGTCTTGCTGTGGTGGTTTGAATGAGAATGGCCCCCATAGGCTCATATATTCAAATGCTTAGTCCCTAGTTGGGGATGTGTTTGGTTAAGGATTAGGAGTTATGGCCTTTTTAGGGGGGATGTGTCATTGTGGATTGGCTTTGAGGTTTCAAAAGCCCACATAAGGCCCAGTCTCTCTCTTTCTCTGGTTCCAACTTGTAAGTTGGCAACAAACATAATCTCTGAGTCACTGCTCCACTGCAATCCCCGCCAGCCCACTGCCATGCTCCCTACCATGATGGTTATGAACTAACCCCATGAAAGTGTTAGCAAGCCTCCAATTAAATGTTTTCTTTTAAAGTGCCTTGATCATGGTGTCCTTCACTGCAATATAAAAGTAACTTAGACAAATACATATCTATTTTACTCCCCCCTAATTGTTTCACAGAACGCCCACCATTATTCTGTAATATACTGAATGGATTCACGATATCCATTCTCTCATCCAGGTAGTCTTATGTGTGTTCTATAACTCCTCAGTTTTTTGTGGCAGAAGTAAGAGAAAGCCGTGTATAAGAATATTTTAGGTGCTAACCTGCCTGTCTGCGTGTATTGTTGTGTTCTTTCTAGCTTATGCTTTTCCATTTTTCTGTTTCAGCTCTACTATCCTGTCCCCTTTACATAGTATTAAAAAACAAAAAACAAAAAACAGGGAGAGGGGAAACCAGGATCTCTCCAGTAGTACCTTCTGATCATTAATTCTCCAGTAAGGAATTTTTATTTCACTCCTATGGCATATCAAGCATTGGATTTCAAAAAAGACATGTAGCAACCTGTGTTAATTTCATTTTCAAGAGCTGAGAATCTAGAGCTATTTTTAGAGATACACTCTTGTTTCTGTGGGAAGATGATGTTGGACATCTGGGAAATGCAAGCATGAGATCACACTTTCACTGGGCATATTTAACATACGTAATGCTGAACTGCTATCTATGCTAAATAAATATTTGGGCTATTAACCACATTAAGAGCCACAAACCTCACAGGAAAGAATTAATGGCTCTACAAATGACCAAAGATTTATTTGAAGTTCTGAGGAAAAATTTACCCTGTGGGAAAGATTTATCCACAATATTTCACCGATATGTTTTCTGGTCATGTTCTCACCTTCCAAGCCAAGTTTGATCTTTGTGATTTCTTTTTTTCCCTTTGATCTCATTCCTTAAAATACCTCCTTACACTTGATGTAGGGAGAGGGATTTGACATAGAAGCTCATCTTTCTCTGCCTGGTGAACCCTCCCAAACCAATGAAACATGACTCAGAACCTTCCACTGCACAACAAGAATAAAAACATACAAACAAAACCAATATGGAATAAACAACTTTCCTTGACCCTCTACCTCACCTCAGTTAATATCTTACATCTTCTCAACAAGATTTTTGCAAAGAGGTTTTACCTTCCCAGTACAACCCACCCTTAACATTGCACTGGAGGTAATGCTGTCCCGGGGGCTAAATTCAATGTTTTATTGTTCTGTTCTACTTTTCCTCCTGCCAGCAAATGACATGTAAACAACTCCTTCCATCACTTCTTAGCCTTTTGGCTGAGATCAAGTGTAAACAACCTGTTCCACCTCAAAATCTTCCGTATGGCTGTCTTGCTCTATTTTAATTTCTAAGAAACGCTTTTGTTCCTTTGCTCATAAGACACCAACTCTGAAGTGTCCTTTAACACTATTAAATGCTCTCTCTCTGTCTCTCTGTCTCTCTGTCTCTCTGTCTTTCTCTCTCTCTCTCTCTCTCTCTCTCTCTCTTTCTCTCTCTCTTTCTTTCTCTTGCACTTGTTTGCAAGGTAATTGCATTGCTTCATTTACCTCATCAATGTATCAGAGACTATGTTGCTGTGGGATGTTCTGTATGGCAAATGTGTTGCTAATAAAACACTGATTGGCCAGTGGCTAGGCAGGAAGTATAGGCGGGACTAACAGAGAGAATTAAAAGAACAGGAAGGCAGAGGGAGTCACTGCCAGCCACTGCCAGGACAAGCAGCATGTAAAGATGCTGGTAAACCACGAGCCATGTGGCAAGGTATAGATTTATAAAAATGGATTAATTTAAGATATAAGGACAGTTTTAGCAAGAAGCCTGCCATGGCCATACAGTTTGTAAGCAATATAAGTCTCTGTGTTTACTTGGTTGGGTCTGAGCGGCTGTGGGACTGGCAGGTGACACCGATTTATCCTGACTGTGGGCCAGGCAGGAAAACTCTAGCAACACTATATAATCTATATCTTTATTACAGATGTCTTTCCTAACTCCATCATAATCCCCACCTTGAACACCTTAGGAAGCCTGTGGATACCTGAAATTAAATGTGTTCCAGCTGCACTTATGATTCTCGAATCTTTCATTCCCACTTGGACCATCCCCTACTTCTATTTCATTTGGTTTGGTTTCTTTTTATTTATTTATCTTACAGTTTGACAATTTCATGCACGTATGTGTAGGTGGAATTTTCCTGTTCTGGCAGCCACTCCTAAATAATCACTAAGAAACTTAATGTTAACTGTAAATGCTCAGCCAATAGCTCAGGCTTGTTACTAGCTAACTGTTACAATTAAATTAACTCATATTTCTTATCTATGCTTTGCCACATGGCTGGCTACCTTTTCTCAGCATGGCATGCCCATCTTGCTTCTCTCTGTGTCTGGTGGTGACTCCCCATCTCTGCCTTTCTTTCTCCCAGCATTCTCAGTTAGCTCTCCCGCCTAACCTTATCTTGTTCAGCTATTGGCCAGTCAGCTTCTTTATTAAATTAATCCAAGTGACAAATCTTCACAGTGTACAAAAAAATTATTCCATAGCATGTGTGTAATAAATTTTGGCCATTTTCACCTCTGCCATTTTCCTTCTTCCATTCTTCCATTTCCCCCTGAAACCCTTCTTCAAAACACATCTCTCTTTTACTTTCATGGATTTTTGTTGGTTTGTTTTGCTTTGTGCATGTGAGTGTTTGTGTGTTGGGGGGACCCACTGACTTTAATAAACTTGCTGTATGAGCATGGATAGGACATTAATTACTGGAGTGTGGATGACTAATCAGTGGCCATATCGCTGAAGAAAACAACACCCTTTTCCTTAGTAACCATTAACTGAAAATAGTTCGGTGAGGATTTGGGTTTTATGACCCCCTTTCCTATCCTTGGTGGAATGTTGATAGGCCAAATTTTAAGCTGGTCTTGTGCAGACAGCCACATCTGCAGTGCATTCACGAGGGTCATGGTCACATCATGTCCAGAAGACAATGTTTTGTTGCACTTCTTATCTGCCAGTTGTCACATTTTTTTCCTGTCTCCTCTTCTACCATGTTCTCTGGGCCTTGGAGGGCATGATATAGATGTCAGATTTAGGGCAGAGTACTCAACAGGCACTGAGACTCATTACTTTGACCAATTAATGCTCTTGAATTTATCATGGTCCATCAAAAAAAGAAAAAAGAAGAAGCTCTAAAAACACCTGAGAACTGCCCTAATCTATGGGGATAAACATGCATGTTTAGAAGGCAGTTTAACAGAAAAGCCATTTAGCATCTCAACAATAGTAAAATAACCTCTAGGTCCCAAGACCTCTCCAGCCATGAGCACCTATGAAGCAGGCCTCAAATCTGCTCAGAAGACAATTGGCTACCCCAGTAACATCCGTGCCACCATTGTCCCAATGGGTGCATTCAGTCTAGAGGTTCAGTGTTGTAATAAGCAGGGTCCACTGCCGGGTCAATCTGCTGTTTACCTTTCTCCCCAAGCAGCCTGCATAGCACCTTCTACCACTGTGAAAGCTGGTCAACACGAAGGGAAACTGCCAGGTCACGATAGAGTGTTCTGCAACCCAAGTGGATGGTATCTGTAGCAGGTAGATCTGGTGAGAAACCAAGAGCAATAGCCACATGTAGCACGAATATTAAAAGGTCTTATTAATACAGACAAACCCAGGGCCAGGCATTAGGGTGAATACTGAAAGATCAGAGAGACAGAACAGGCCACAGCTAACCTCACCTCCATAACTTCTCAGCTGATCCTGTTTCCTCAGACTGGAAGCCTCTGAGTCCTCATCCAAATGGATCTCAGCTGAACTGCTGCTCAAAGGCTAAAACCAGCTCTAGTTCCTGGTTTTCATGCCTTATTTACCTTTCTGCTTCCTGTCATCATTTCCTGGGATTAAAGGCTTGTGTCACCATGCCTGTTTCCAGTGTGGCTTTGGACTCACAGAGATCCGGATGGATCTCGACCTCCAGAATGCTAGGATTAAAGGCGTGAGTGCCACCATTTTCTGACCTCTAGGTCTGTCTAGTGGCTGTTCTGTTCTCTGATGCCAGACAAGTTTATTAGGGTGCATGATATATTGGGGAACACATTATCACCACAGCCACATTATTTAGAAGGCCTCTAGGTCCTCCCTGACCAAAAATTCCTAGTTTGATTTGATATAACCATTTACTCATTCACTCAATCTAGGGAGAGATAAACTGACTTCAGTTTGCTCTTTACTTTCTCAATACTGATATGTAATTAATTATCAAATCTTAATTAGCATATCTCAAAATATATTTAAAACTCTATTATCCCATTGTTAAACCTCTTCTAATCTGGCCCAGCAGCCACAGTGAACTTTTAAAATCCCAAATGAGACTTTGAAAGTCTTCAACTGATTCCATGAGCCCAGGCAATGCCATTAACCTTCTCATTAGTTATTCCTGTCCACCACATGGGTAATTCTGCTTCTTACCCCTTGTTTTTGTTAGACTCACTGAGTTTCAGTTTTTGTGCCCATCCATCTCTCTGCCAGTATCTTACTCTGTGGCTAGAATGTGTTTCTTATATCACATTCCCTCACAACTATAAATTTTAGCCATTAGGACATGGTTTAAGCTTTACCTTCCTAGACATATTCCTTTTGGAAGACATAATATAGAACTATGTAATTTTCTTTTCCCACTGTTATTTAATCTTGAAATTATTGTTATTATTAATTCTACATGATACAAGATATGTTTCAAACAGACCAAAACAAACCAAATCCTTTCTTTTGACACTGTGCTTTATATCTTGGGAATTAAAAA
Source organism: Peromyscus aztecus (assembly GCA_902168405.1). Classification (NCBI taxonomy): domain Eukaryota; kingdom Metazoa; phylum Chordata; class Mammalia; order Rodentia; family Cricetidae; genus Peromyscus; species Peromyscus aztecus. The sequence goes on along the minus strand of CABHPQ010173210.1, from coordinate 14,809 downwards.
AAAAAATGGGTGAATGAATGAGCGTATGCTTCAAGGAAGAAATTCACCCTTTGAGACTCATTCATATATTATCTCAAGAAATAGCTTCTCATCTTAAGATAAGAAATAGCTCATTATCTCAAGATAAATAGCTTCACCAAGCTTTCTATTTTGACCTAGCATTCCTTCTCTTCATACTCCAGACACCATCCCATTTTTCAATGCTAACCTTATAGAATGAGTTAAAAATGTCCTCAGGATCTAGCACTGCTGAAGTCTCTGCCAGAACTCACAGCATCGACTCCAACTGGCCTGGGAGAGCTGGAATTCCAGATCTGTCACCAAATAACTACATAATTTTTCATGGTCTCTTTTTCAAATCCCCATTATATAAAAAGAGAACGGGAGTGATTTTCACAATGTAGTTTGTTATGAAGATTCGATGACAAGAACATACAGTAGGCTTAATAAATGTTACCACTATTCCTAACTGTGTAGACTATTTTGTATATTCTAAAATACACCATTTGGCAATGAATGATAAGGCAAATTACCTAAGGCAGTAGAGGAGGAGAATGAGAAATGAAATTACAATTTAAATTAATCCATTTATTCTTTCATATAAAATATGTATTTATGTACCTATTTCTAGGTTCATTCCAATTCATCTTCCACACTGGAAGTGAAATTGTATTGTAAAAATGCAAGCGTTCTTTCTATTTCCCTAATGAAAATTTCTCCAGTGATTCCTCATCATCTCTAGAAAAAAAGCTTTAGCATTGGATGAGATGCTCCATGCAAGCCTTCCTGAATTTCCTTCTTAGACTCTTTTCCCCATCCTATTACTTCCATGCTTTGGCCATGCTTTTCACAACCAAAAATAACGTGCATAAGTAATGAACCAACATCTGAAGCCTAACAAGACAAAGAAAATTATTTTGTTAATTGACTGTTGTGGCCCATACTCATTGAAAACATGATCATTCCGTTATTGGCATACATTGTTTACTGACATCTTCTTTAGATTCTGGAATGCCTTTCTGAGCAGTGGAGAAGCCACAACTCTAAATTCAAGGTTTTTCCTTTCTCCACTAAAGTGGAGATTCACATTTATTACAGTCCAACAGTGCTTACAGGATGGACAAAGAGGAACAATATACATTGAATTTTAGTGTGATGATTGACTTCTATGATGTGTCCAAAACTAGAAGCATAGGGAATGATACTCTTGTAGTGTCCACTCAAGCAGATGCAGGGTAAAGAAAGATAATTCTGCTGTACAGACTTCAATGTTATGATTTGTTTAGTTGTTTGTTTACAGTGTAATTGGTTTTTTATCACTTAAACTTAATATTGTTGGAAGCACACATGTTCAATTTTCTTATTGATTATATCTGGTTATTTAAATATAAATGAGCACAAATAATCCCTATATAAAATGTATGAAAACATTATAAATAGAAATATTACCTGGATGAGAGGTAATCTAACATTCCTGAGGTCTTGCCTGTATGGAAGTAGTTATAGCACTTCAGTAAGGATTCTTAAGCAATTCAAGAGGATATTTGCTTAGTAGATGTATTAGCTATGTGCTAAGTATATGAGAAAGTCATATTTCTATTTATATGTCATTTAATTTTCTCCCAGAATCAGCTGATGCATGTGTGCAATCCCTAATCTCCCTTGCAATCAGTCAAATACAAGATAACTCATCTGTTACACATTTTATCATCTCTGAAGACCAGTTGGTACTTGTTTGATCTCAAATCAAATTTAAAATAAAGAAATAAAGAAAGCTCTCCAAACTTCGTTGGTTTTGTTGTTCTTTTGTAAGTTCTTCAGAAGTCTTGAGTTTATCTGAAACTTACAAAGGCTCATTGATTAATTCACTAATTCTCATTTAGCAGTGAATTCAGAAACTGAGAATCTACTGTGTGCCTGGGACGTTTGTAATTATAATCATAACTCCAAGTGTGAAATTAACAAACCATAGACATGGTCCCTGAAAGTATAGTCTTCTGAGTGAGTATTTAAAACAAAGCCCATTACATTTAGCTTACACTGGAGAGATAACAGTGATAGACAAATTGTATCATGTTGAGTATAATCAGTGTACAACACAAACAGAAGTACATGTGTAATGCCATGGAAACCCAGGAGGAACAGACACCCACTTTTCCCTTGAAGATTTTTGAACATCTTAGTGACAGAATTTGAGCTAGGAGGTTTTAGGGAAAGAAGAATCAGAATATGTTTTGACTTTAGTATTTATAACTTTGTCTTTATTCTACATCATATATTTGTATATATACTTATACACAAATGGAAATATTCTCCAGCTCTCTATTATTATTATTATTATTATTATTATTATTATTATTATTATTATTTGAAGAACTAATATTAGGGAGGCTAAACTGATAATTCAGTTAAAAGGACATGAGTTTGCTTCCCAGCACCTGTGTTAGGCAGTTCACAAATAATTCCAACCCCAGAAGCTGATGACCTCTTCTGATGACAGTAGGCATTCCAATACATGCACACATACCCCGCACACTATACACGAACACATATAGTCGTGATATATATGATATATATATGTTATGATATATACGATATGATATATATGATATATAAACAGTCTATATATAAATGAGTCTATATAAACATGATATATATGTTACAGTATATACATACATACATGCATATATATGTATGTGTATATATACATACATACATATACACACACACACACACACACATATATATATATATATATATCTTTACCCAAAGTTAACATTAAGGCTAGTGGAGTGATTAAGTGAGTAAAAACACTTGCCAATGACCTCTGTTTAATTCCTTGGACTCAAATGGTAAAAGAAAAGATCTGACTCCTGAGTTATTTTTTGACCTCTAGGCACATACCATGGCACATGTACTTACCTCCTAAATAAATAAATGAATATAATAAAAAATTTCAGAATTTAATATTAGAGTACAAACTCTTTGCCACTCCAATGCAATCTTCTGTTTATATTTCTTCTTCTGAACTGTTATCAAAATACCCTTGAAAAACACCTTTAGCTTACATCATGCTTGAATATGCTACATAGCCTGCTGGGAAGGAAGACACCAATGATCTTACCAAGTGGTGGATCCTTCATGCTAGTATCCTGAGCTGCCTGGCAAGAAGTGCCCACTGGTGCAGTAGTGATGGAATAGTCATGGGATACCCAACCACTTTCTGATTTACTATGATGCCTGCTCCACAGGAAGGATTTCATGCCTGGCACTGTAAATCTGGTCAAAAGTTCATAACTGGGGAGATCATAGGCCCTAATAGGGAACCTGCTGTTTCATTGTGTTAACCAGTCATGCTATCAAACTGCCTTCTAAATATTTGTTTGTTACCATAGATTTCAATTGCTTTCAACTTTGGTCAGAGAAGATTATTTTCCACACTGGTTTAACAGTTAACTCAGAGTCTCATAACACTTCAAAGAGTTCAACTGTGGGTGAATCATCTATTTTAACTGCTTCACATCCAAGGTTCAGGGGACATCACAGGAGAGTGGGCAGAAAGAATAGTAGAGACAGGAGATGAGGAGGATAGTTATGAAAGTCTGAACATGACAGCTGCTGTATATCAACTCACAGAAACTTTGGCTGTCTGCACAAGACCTGCGCAATATCAAGCCAGTTATAATTTGAATGCAAATTAGAAAGGGGCCCCAGCAGCTTCACTTTTGTTGGAGGAGTTATTGACAGTGGATAGTGACTGAGATGAGAGTGAATGTCCTTTGGGGTTATGATGACTAATAGTTAACCCGTGCCTCAGTGGATGCCCTGACACCCATGTGTACACAGGCAGCACTAACTGGACTCAAGGATTAATAAATAACACATCACACACACATACACACACACACACACACACACACACACACACACACACAAACATAGAGGACATGAAGTTATAAGGCAGTTGGGTTGGAGGACACTGGGGAGAGTTAAAATGAGGTAATGATGGATGACTATGATCAAAATACATTGTATAAGCATAAAAATTTAAGAATGAATAAAAATATTATTAAAAAAAGAAAGCCTCGTTCACATAAACCTTCTAGGATCATTCTTTAAATGACGGTTTTGAGCATTATTATTGAGCACCTTGGCTTATGAGGCGTCATCTTTGGCTGTCATCTTTCTCTGAGATGCCGTCTCCCCGTGAGATCAAGTGGGTGGCGTTTGTTCTACTTTGATTCCAAATGTGGGGCAGAATTATATCTATAGTTGCTATCTGGAAGGGTATCTAACGGACATGCTATCCTCTAAGAAACATCAGCGCCCCGGCCAGCGGGGGTCTTCAACGGGGACCTGAAGGGAGGGCCGGCGAATGAGAGGGACAAGAGACACAAAGAATGAGAGCAAGACAGGATGTCTGATCAAGCTCCAAAATTTTATTTTCCTCTCAAGGCATAATAGGCGGGGGCAAAGGGGGAGTGCAAGCAGGGAGGGGACTTTGTTAATCATGGGTTGTTCAGCCAACAGGGTACGTTGCTATGGGGATTATCTGTTCTTGCCGAACTGCCTAACTGCTGCGTGGTCACCTGATTTCTGAGAATAGGTTCTGGTATTTCTGAGAAGAGGTTCTGGTGCTATGGAGACTTAAGCAAGGCCTAGATCTAGAAAAAGAGGAGAGAAGCCCAAACATGGCGGCATATGTGTCAAGGGTCTCTTAGGCTTATGGCTCCCGTCACACCAGAAGAGTACTATTGACTGTAGACAAACAACCAAAGCCAGTGTAGGAAATAGTTCAGCTGTAAAGTACTTGCCTTGCAACTAGGAGGGCCTGAGTTGGGTTCCCAGCACATATGTAAAAAGCTGGACATGGTGGTATATGCTTGTAATCCCAGAACTGGAAAGGATGCACAGGCAGATCTCTGGGGCTCACTGGCCATCCTGCTTAGCCTATTTGGTAAGTTCCAGACTGGATGAGAGAGTCTGTATTATAAAGTAAAATAGACAATACCTAAGGAGCGACACCTGGGATGATACTCTGGCCTCTATATGGATGTACACACATTTAAAAAAAACCCACCACATACATCCACAATGAAAAAACAGTTAAAAGCATTGTACTAAAAGCAGCAAGGACTTTTCAAATTCACTTCTAGTTCTTGATCCTGACAGTATTCTAATTATCTGTTAGTCTTTTGTGATTAGCAGTAAAAGTACAAAAAGAAAAACTGAGTAAGAGAAAGCACTCTTGAGATCAAATTGCTTCAAAGCTTGTCTTAAGGAAAGCAGAGGTTCTTAGACTCCAATTCTAGAAAAGAGAAGACAACGTCTGTGCTCTCCAGAACTAGGTGAGCCCCAGAGGCTATGAACCTGCCCCTATCTCTTCATTGTTGAATTAAACACCCAGATGGATGACATCATTGTGAACTTCCTTGGAAACCTCTACTCTTCTTCACTGATTCAAATATGAAGCAAGTTCACAGCAAGCTTCCAGTGAATTGAGTTGTGTAGATTTTCTGATCATGTCTTTGGGGACCAGAATTGTTGGCTATTTTGCCTCCCATCAACTTCTCAATATAAAACTATAACAGGTTATCAAATTGTTATTAATTGTTGTTACACTTGCAAAATGTTTGAGTAAATAGAAAGAAATAAAATGTGGAAACATTTATATTGTTAATACAGCTCAGGGCTAAGACTTTCTTGACAATAGAAGATTAACATTTTCTGGTGCATTATGTGCTTATTGTGTTTAGAACGTTTTGAAGACATAAAATTGACATTGACATTGTATCACCTCTTTATGAAAAACTACATATAGGCAATTACCACAAATTAAATGGCTAAAACTAACATGCATTCATCATCTTATGGCTGCCTAGTTCTAAAGTGTAGGATGAGTCTCAATAGATCAAAATTATGATACCATCAGGACTGTGTTCTTTCTAGCTAACTGGGGGACTTTCTGTTTGCCTGTTTTTTTTTCTTTTTATCAGAGGATGCCCAAGCTCATTAGTTTGTACCCCTAACTTTACCTATATAGCCTATAATAGCCACTTTACTCCACCCTAAGTAAAACCACCACAAGACTCACTTTCTTGCTTCCCTTTGCAATGGTAAGCACCCTTATGAATATATTGAGTCTGTTTACATAATCCAGAATGTTCTCATTGCAAGGTCAGTTGATCAGCAATCTTACTTACATTGGCATCTAATTTCCTTTTTCTATGTAACCAAATATATCACAGGTTCATGGAAGTGGGGTTCAGGCTTCTTTGTGGGATCCTTACACTTTCTAACAGAGACAACACAATTAAAAGTATTCTTCTATAGTCCTGTCAGTAACACATTGCCGTTCATTGTCTTGTCCACCTCATGTGAAATATTTAGAGTTGGAATCATACAGAAATGAGCTTCAGAACCAGACTTGAATCTCTTAGTTTTCTAGCTTTGGCCAAGATAGCTAGTCTTTCTCAGTGTCATTGTGCATCTTCAAAACAACTTGCATTTTAAGACTTCTATGAGGACAGAGAATATACAGTTAAAGGCCGATTTAAATTATTAATTTATACTCACTGTCTTTAAATGATAGAAAAAAAACAGAAGAGGAGGTTGGTTGTGTTTGGTCTTACTTCTTTTGTGCCAATGAGGATGATTAATAATAATTCTAAAGATCTATCTGAGATTATCTTAAAACTTTTGTTAGGAAGGGAGATGAGAATGTGCAGGGAAGGGAGAAAATAAAACAAGTCATCTGAGATGATGGATGTGGCCTAGCTTTCTTTGATCTTAGAAATATATAGGTATTGCTATGCCAACAGAGGAATTATGTTTTCCATTTGTACCAGCATGCTAAGACCAAATGTAGACTCAAGTAGTGATAGCTGCTCATGTATATACTTTGGACGCTAATATTCTGCACAAAGATTCCTAATCTCAGCAGTAAAACTTGTGAATTACCTGATAATCCCACAAGATACAGATGTGGAAAGCAGCAGAGTAGTTCCTACACATTTGGGCTCCAGTGTGAGGTGAATGGAATTATGGATGTAGAGATGAATGGAAAAATTTTTTATTTTCCAAACTAAGAGTATTTGGCATTTTTTCCCCTACTTATATTTTACTAAAATATAAGGAGCTGAAAAATATAATAGTTGTTATTCAACTTTCAATGTGTGTAATGTGAATTGATTATAAACACAATAGATGCTGAATACAGGGTAACAAATCTCCTTATTAATTTGTACAGTTTGTTTTAATGTCCTAAGTAAATAAAGATGCATGAGAACCAAATGGCTATAGGTTTCAGATTTTTTGCTCCTTGTGGATGTAGTAAAGTAACATTCTCTCTATTCATTGGAGAATGTTTCCACAGTTCCAGGCACTGGGTATTTCCAAAGTACTATTTTTCTGCTTGTAATAAAATGCAAAAACAACTTTTCTAAAAGGCTCACTTGATATAATGAGAAATGTATTTGAATGACCCAAAATATACTTATTCCATTTAACCAAAGTGTATATGCATTTGATATTATTTGTTTTAATTTTTCAATGTGTCTCATAGAGCCAACCAATTTGAACTATTCTAGGATGCATTCACTTATGAATGCTTTTACAATTCCAAATGGCTCATAATAGCATATTTGGAACTATGAGAGTTGATACTCTAAATGGATGTTAAGACTCATAATACAAATGAAAAGCTGTTATTGCACAAAACTCAAGTCATTTCCTAGAGCATAATACCTCCGCAATTTAAAAGACTTACTCAAAATACGAAGAGAAATTAGACAATATGGTGACAATTCCTGTGCAAACTTAGATTGCTGAAATCATTTTGGAATTAACCTTCTTGAAAAGATCAGCCAACTAAACACACAAACAATTATTTGTGTGACAACAAATAAACTTTTGAATATGAAATAAAAATACCAATTACCAATAATCAGAGAAAAGAGCCTTCCAATAACAAAATGAACCCCCTCACATATATTTTTACGAATTTATTTTGATTTTATTAAGGAGGGGCTATAAATGTCTTCTATGGACTTAAGGAAGTCAGTGTTAATATGGATTATATGGTGTAACAGTTAATATGGAACTTGTTGGTGTAGACCATGACATAGTTTTTGGAACATCATATATTTTGTTGGCTTTGTTCTACACAGGAAATACCTCATCTGTCAATATGAATATTGTGTAAACAAGTCAATTAATTTTCTTTACTGTGTACTATTTTTTGTCTGGAATTTATAAGTAATTTATAAGTAACTGAGACCTTTTTGTGCACATCCTTCATCCTAAATACTAGATGCACTCCTTCTCTCAAACTGGGTACATTTCAATCCTACCCCACTCCCCGACATCTGGCAGTGTCTGGAGACACTGTTGATTATAAACCTGAATAAATGAACTGCAATTGGGATTAAGTGTGTAGAAATGAGAAGCTTTGCTGAGTAGCCTGTGATACACATAGACTGCCTTCAGCAGTAAGGAAATATCTAGACTAAACAAGTATGGCAGCATACACTTATCATCCCAATACTCAGAAGGCAGAGGCAGGTGAATCTCTGTGAGTCTGAGGTCAGCCTGGTCTATATAATGAGACTCCATTTTTGTTTTTTGTTTAGAAAAAAAAAAAAGAATGCCCAGAAAAAAGCATACCAATAGTGCCAATGCTGAGAAGGCTTGTCCTAAATTAAACAATAATAGTAAAGTTCACACATATTATTGTTTTTTTTCTAGTAAAAATATTTGTTTGGTTAGTAAATACTTATAGAATATCTCTTGGTTAGAAGACATTTTGAAGAGTAAGTTTCCTCTTCCCTTGAATATTGTAGAGTTTCAACAAGATTGGTGAACTAAAATTTGGTCAATAAATATAAGTCTCATACACACACGGAAAGAGAGAGAGAGAGAGAGAGAGAGAGAGAGAGAGAGAGAGAGAGAGAGAATCTAGACATCTCTCCACATCAGTGAGCATTTATCTAGTAAAAGTTTATTCAACATCCACTCCATTCTTAGCAAGATCAAAGGAAATATGAACTCATGAAATTGAGGAATTTGTATTTTAGTAAAAGAAAACTGAACGGTTTTTTTGTTTGTTTGTTTGTTTGTTTTGAGACAGGGTTTCTCTTTGTAGCTATGCACCTTTTCTGGAACTCACTCTGTAGCCCAGGTTGGCCTTGAATTTACAGAGATCTGCCTGGCTCTGCCTCCAGTGTGCTGGGATTAAAGGCCTGCGCCACCACTGCCCAGCAGAAAACTGAATGTTTAACACACACATAAAATTTGAAGAGTGACAAGACTGGAAAAGGAATAAGGGCTGAGCCAGGATGTGAATTTCCCTGTGGGATGCAGAAGCTGGGGTTTTATTTTAGAGACAATAGCACTAGAACTATTAAGGTAAGGGTGTAGAGTGCTGGGCACACTTAAGGTTTAACAGTGAGGAGGAAGTGTTTGTCTCTCAAGTTAAGAGTAGTGTGATTAGAGAGGAGAGTGGGCAGATAGTACACTACCAATAAGATCTAGTTACAAGGACTTGGCGATAGCCAGACGTGGGATTAGGACATAAAAGAGAAAGAACAGACATCTAGGATGTCATGGCTTGTGTATCTTCCTCTATAATCCACATGTTGAAACAGTGGCCAATGTGATGAGATTCAGAGATAAGGCCTCCAGAAAGTGATATGATGATCTCAATGGCTTCTCCCTTGTGGATGGGATCAGGGCTTTTGTAAAAGAGGTTTCACACAAAATTTGGCTGTTTTCTCATCTACCTTATTTCATGGGAGGACACAGGTTTTTCTATCCTCTAGAGAGATTGTTAACAACAAGCAAGATTTCATATAAGCAGGTGGCAGTCAGCAGGTTGTTAAGGGCAACGACCAATTGTTTCAGCTGTGTCTCCAAGTCATTCTGTTCCAGGTAGCAAGTGAAGCCACGCTGGACAAATATAAATAAATCAATAAATCAGTATCTAATAATTGGTCTTTTCTACCTTATTCTACTTCAGCATCAGAGAGCAGAACTCACCAGATGCTGAGACTGTGAGTCCTTGACTTAGGTTTGTACAGTGGTCACAGTCACTTGTCTCTGTGACAGGCAGCTGACACACATTTTCTGAGCAGCTTGATCAAGGGCTGTGAGACCTGAAGTTGAGGAAATGGACCTGGCTACAAAATACTGGGCATCTATGCTCTGATATCTCACTGCTGCTCTTGAAGCAGAAACAAACCTAAAACATTCAGAACTCTGAGGAAACTAAACAGACAATGAGAAGAAAACAAAAGGGCATCTATAAATGCTCACAGATGAGTAAAAATAAAAATACTATGTACCAGAACTACAGACACAGCAGAAATATTCGCAAATAGAAATACATTAAAAACAAGAACGTTATAAAATGAAAAACTTCAAAAAATAATTGATACAAAGCAACAACAAAAGAGTCTTTTAACTAGGTGGCCTAAGAAAAGAGAGAGCATACTCAAACTACTGAATTTGGTAGTAAAAGCTTAAAACATCACTTCTATAGGGGAAAAAAAGTAACTATAAGAGAGGAAAGTGAAAAGTTGCATAATTATACCCAAAAATATTTTATAACCATTTTATATAAATGGACAAGTGTCTAGAAGCAGCCTACTGAGACCAAATGACAAAGGAAAAAATTGAATAGACCTAGAATATGTAACCACTTGTCAAGATAACTTTTATTTAAAAACCAAAATAAAAATATCTTATAGCAAGGAAGAGTCGCACACTTTGATAACTACAATGGTAAATTCTACCAACATTTATAGAAGCAATACAAACTATTCTCAAACTTCCCTTCAAAATTAAAAAGGAATGGACCACTTTTAGTTAATTCTGCAAAACCAACATTTCCCTGAAACCATGTGGAAGACATAATGCTGTGGGTTGTCTTTCTGTGTGCTATGAATATGTGTGGCTCCCATTGGATAATAAATAAAGCTGTTTTGGCCTATGGCAAGAAAGCTTGCAGCCAGGCGGGAAGTCCAATCAGAGATACAGAGAGAAGAAGGGCAGAGTCGCATGAGCCCACTGCCAAAGGACCAACAAGATACCAGCAGACCAGTAATGCTACGGCAACGTGGCAACATACAGATTAATAGAAATGGGTTAATTTAAGATGAAAGAGCTAGCTAGCAAGAAGCTGAAGCCATAGGCCATACAGTTTGTAATTAATATTAAGCCTCTGAGTGATTATTTCATAAGTGGCTGCAGGACCGAGGGTGGGAAAGATTCGTCCAGACCACGGGGCTAGGCGGGACCTAGAAACTTCCCCCTACAACATAGTAAGAAGACCATGTGTCAGTGATCAAGGAGTGTTTGGCATGTTTCCTTTTTCTGGTGCAACAAATTAAAAGTGAAAAAGTGATGTCATGGCTTTAAAAACATTCTCTCACTGTTTCTTTGAACTTCTGTCTTGGAATTGCCCGATGCATTCTCTGCTCTACATCTCACAAAACTCAAGTCAAGGTGCTGGAGGAGCTGTCTTCCTTCTGGAAAGCTATTGGGAAGAACTGGTATCCAAACCTTAGTATGGTGTTTCCCATTCTGAATTTCTGTTGCTTGAGCATTGAGTATCTTGCTGGTCCCAGGGCTGACCAGTTCCTAGAGACAGTAAATGAGGTTCCTTGAGTGCACCAGGTCAACAGATCCAGAGCCAACACACCAGCAATTCATTCATCAGATTCTTGCATTCTTGGCCACAGTTTACTGACCCTTATCACAGGAAGGCCAGATATCAAGCAATCAAGGACAATCCTTATCCTCAGAATCCCTGAAAGTATTCAAACTAGTCAATTTTAAATCTACTTACCCTGTCTCACCTGTATTTCATTTTGGACACCAAAACAAAGTGTCATATCTCCTAAACAAAAAACAAACAAACAAAAAAACAAAAAAAGGAAGAAAGAAAGAAATGAAAAGAAATTCAAGTATCAATATTCCTTATTGATAAGGATGTTGAGAATTCACAACAAAATACAAGTAAAATTAATTCAACAGTGTATTGAATTCACATTAAAAGAATCACACATCAAACCAACATGCCATCTGTGGTGGTCAGTCTCAGTCCTTGACTTGATTACATCTGGAATCAACTGAAACATCTGAGCAGCTGGGCACACCTGTGAGGGTTTTCTTGACTCAGTCATTTGAGGTGCCCTAAAGCTGAGCCATATATTCTGGTGGCAGCCCATGCCGAAGGACATGCAAGAAGGAAGCTTTTTTTTTTTTTTCCTGCCTTCCCTCCCTCTCACTGGCAAGTTCATTTATTCATTTATTGTTATTCTGCTGCTGAGACTTTCCTTTACTGCTCTTGGTACCAACTTCTTCAGGATTCCAACATAGACTGAAGACCAGCAGTTCTCTAGGAATCCTTTGGGACCTAAGCATCAATTTGGAACGGCTGAGTCACGCAGTTCAATGGACTGAACAACTACCAGATTGTTGATCTTTCTGTTAGGAGACAGCCATTGTTGTACCATTCATTCCCCAGAATCTGTAAGCCATTCTAATAAATCCCCTTTAATGATTTTGGCCGTGTGTGTGTGTGTGTGTGTGTGTGTGTGTGTGTGTGTGTGTGTGTTTATTATATCAATTCTGTTCCTTTAGAATGCCCAGACTAATATGCCACCCATGCACCTTTATAAATGTGATCATGTTTATTCTATTTTCATTTCTGTTGCTGTGACAAATACACTGATTAAAAGCAACTTTGGGGAAAAGGGGTTTATTTGACTTAGAGTTAGAAGTTATGTATGGTACATCACTGAGGGAAAACAAGGCAGGAACTTGGTGGCAGGCTTGTTTTCTATTCTACAAGCATTTTCTCTGACTATGAAACTCACTTCATAGCCAAAAGGAAAGTAGCAGGATCCATGGAGGACACTGTTGATTGGCGGGCAGGCAGGCTTATATTTAGCTAGCTGTCTTATATAGTTCAGAACCATCTGCCTAATGAATGGTTCTGTCCACATTGGCATGGGTCCTCCTACATCAATTAACAGTCTAGACACACACACAAACACACACACACACACACACACACACACACACACACACACACACACACACGTAGCCATGCCCAGAGGCCAATCTGATCTAGCAATTTCTAAATTGAGATTGTCTTCCCAAATAATCCTTAGGTTATTATCAGGTAAACAGTTAAAGCTAACCAAGACAGTTAAAAAAAAAAAAAGATCTTATTATCTGACAAATCTCATTCAACCTGTTTGAAAATAATTATGAGAATTATCAAAATGTTCAAAATGAATGCAAATTTTATGTTTCACTTTACTTTTATATTTGAAACATAGTCTCAATCTGTAGCCCTGACTGGCCTAGAAATCACTGTATAGACTAGGCTCGTCTCAAAATCACAGAGCATGCCCTGTTTCTGTCTCTTGGAGTGCAGAATTAAAGGCATGCATTCCTATGCCTGGATAACACACTTCCAAAAGTGACTGATTTGCTGATTTGTAAGTTAAGGGGGAAGAAAAGGGAAAACATACCTAAGCTTAGTGATAGTGAACACCAGCCAAGCGTTCCTATAACAAGTACATTTATAAATTGTGTTTTTATATTTTTATTAATTCTTTAAGAATTTTATACATTTTATTTTTTATTGTAATATGCCCCTCCCAAACTCCTTCCAGATACACTTCCCATTCTTATACCCACCCTATTTAATGTCTTCTTTTTTTTTTTCTAACCCATTGAGTAATTTGTGCTGCCTGTAAACTCTAAAGTGTATGGTCAGCCTATCAGTGATCACACCATTAAAGAAAATTAACTCCCTCTTCTGGTAGCTATCAATCACCAATTCTCCTCACCTAGGGATGAGACTTTCTGCCTATCTCCCCCTTCTGTACTAGGATTTTGTCTGGCTTGAGCTAATTCCCTTATTTAGTTCATTTCTTTGAATGTCAACATATTATGCATGTATTTTATCCTTGAAATGAACCTATCTTGAGGATAATAAATATCCCTGTTATCATAATGTTATATTAAGATATTTAATGAACCATGTAGATTGTATAATATGCATAGCAATCATTAAGTGATGGTGTTTCCAGGAATGATGCAAGAATAAATGCAGCTTTATAATTCATTCATCACTAAAATCTCCCAATGCAGGGAAGACATTTGAAACTAGGGGATAGCTTCACATCTCTACCAGAAACTTCACACAGCATCTTTAGGAACAGTACAAACTGAACTAAATTGAAATTAAACACTACAGTTTTCATTGAATAGTTTTTCTAAGGGTAGTCATTCAGTAGTTTATGAGCTTATTGAGGCAGTTTGCAAAATCTTCAGTAATGTTTCCCATTTTAGAATGGTGTCAAGGAGCAAGTTAAAGAAGGGTTAAAGCAGCCTTTTCATTAAGACTTGCAGCTTGTGGGATTTAGTGTTGAATATTCATGTTCTAGAAAGAAAGTACCTCCATTCAAGCAAAATAACTTTTTCTTTGCCACAGAAGATAGAAAAAAAAAGCAATTTCTAATGCCAGTTAACTGTTGGGAATGTGATCTATACCTTATAAAGGAGGTCTGGCCTACAGATGGAGATGCCTGCTGTTTATTTCCACCAGACTGCTGTCAAGAGGAAATCTAGGCCAGTTCTGCCAGGTCAGCCATGTTTTAAGATAAATTAAAATGCCACATTTTCAGTGAAATCTTTTGATTCTTAACTATTTGAATTTAAATCTATCTAAATTGTAAAAGAAAATATTTGAAGAATGGCATATGGTAGACTCAAATAAAGCATGCGGGTGATC